>CM031242.1:257211356-257412712 GCA_018340775.1 Taxus wallichiana var. yunnanensis | reverse complement strand
CGCTATCATTCATCCTCAACCCTCCGTCGCCGCATACACCAAAACAACAAACCACCATTCACCTGCTTAGGATCTTTTTCAAACATTCTCGAAATTTCTCCGAAGAACTGCACCGGTTACACGTAACCGATATTGGTTGCATAACCGATACCGTTATCCCTAACCGCTACCGGTCACTGTCAATTTTATACACCTTCCCTAAAAACAACCACCTACGACAATAATTTGCTCGTTTATTCATTTTTATACATACAAACATACCTGGAACCCCTGATTGCCTACCCTGTAACACTTACCTCACCTGCAACCCTTGTTATCATGTTTTCTCTCTCATATCTACCCACCTACTCTCCCCCATCTTACTCACGAAACATGCAGTAATCAAATCACAAACAAAACAATACCTCTTGAGTTGCAGCAGCTTGCGGTGGCCCTTGTCTGCCCTCCTGTCCTTGCCTGCTGGATGCCTCTCCTCGTTCTGCCATGATCACCACCCTTTTTAACTTTGTCTGTCTGCCTTCTAAATCTCGGATCACATTCACTTTCCTTGTCTCTTTCCTTCTTCTCACCCAAATCTCTCATGCAAATACCTGTCTCAGTCGTCAAAAAGCGTCGCGTTCGCGTATTTAACCTCTTGCATGGCTCTAAAATTAAAACTTAAGTTGCCACCCTAGCTTTTCTATTTTTAGAAAAGCTCATACCTAAATAACCGGTATCGGTCATAGAACCGATATCGGTCATATCTCTACCGACATCGGTTAGCAAACCGATACCGGTTATGCACCTGCCTTTTTGAAACAGGGTTCTTTTCTTCATTTCTCATCTAAATTTTTGTCGCGCCCGCCTCTTTGCCTGCATAAACAACAGAATTTACCACATTTGTTTATCCACCACACATAGCATTATAATTTCATTAAACATCATTTCTACCAATACACAACCATCAACTACGAATATCAAGAAACTATCAATCTATACATCATTTAGATCCAACTCATCAGTTACATATATTACACTGCCACAAAACCACCAATTTATCACATAACCTGACATTCATATATACGCACAAATAAACAAAAACATCAGCATCATCTATCTATCAACATGTCAATTAAACTCATCACACATTCTATATATTACCAACCATTTATTTCAACACATTTTAAACACAGCATGTGGATCAAAACATCATCTATATATATATATCCTGGCCAAAAAATACAATGTGCCCTACATCGGGGCCTCCGTGATCTCATAATATACCAAAGCCGGCACGCAGGCCGCAATACCTACCAAAAATATCGACTCGCTCGCAGCCGGTCTCTCATATCAAAAATATACTCGCTCGCAGCCGGTATCAAAAATGTACAACCCGCACTCGCTCGCAGCCGTATATAATAAATAAATAAATCAAAACAATGAATAAGTGTAGGCACGCAGCCTCTATCAATACAACCGCTCGCAGACCGGTGCCCATGTCCCTATACAAAACCATGTCGGGATCTATCAGCCTCTCCACCGCCTCGGCACCTCTCCCCACCGGTCCTGTGGTGCCTCTCGCCTCTCTGCCACGGACACGCCAGGGCCAGACTGCCTCCCGAGATCTCTGGGCAGACGAGGTCTCGCCTATGCACTTTGCATATGCCGATACTCGACTCCGCTACTATCAAGAATATCCACGATAATAACGGGCCTCTGCTTCTAACCTCCATATAACGATCTCTCGCCATCAAGGAATCGGGGCTGGTCCTGGCACCTAACACCAATATCCCGAGCTCGCACTCCGCACTGTGGCCGTGGTGGTATCTGGGCCGTGGCATCTGCTGTGGTGGTGCCGCTGCTCGTGCTACTCGAGCTCAAGGCTAGCTGCCCCTGTAGGACCCCTATCTGTGCCTGTGCAGCAGCCAACTGTCCCTGTAATAACTGCACCTGCCCCCGGAGCTGATCTCTCTCTGCGGAGAATCGCAGCCTAAGTCTCAGGCCGCTGCAGCGTGTACTATCTCGCTGCTCTCTGCCCACCTCACTGGACCTTGTATGTTGCCGCGCACCCGGCATCATCCACACCTCACCTGCTTTGGTCTCTCCGCTACCCGGCCTGGATCCCAGGGTGTGGTCTTTGCAGCGGGGCCTCTACATCATCCCTCCCGCATCGAGGGAAGGGAGGTGGCTCGCCCCGTGGCAGCCCCATCTGCTGCGCTGCATTCTCTCTAAGGGTATCCGCTCGTACTCTCCCGCCTACGCCCCGCTATCCGTAATGTATATTTGATCAGCGCACTGTACGCTGTGCTCCTCTCGCCAGCCGGTGACCTCTCGTAGGGTCTCCATATAATGTCTCTCCGCTGTAAGGCCCTCTAGCATATGTCTATAATAGGCCACATCTCAACTCTGCAACAACTACTGTGGGTCTGGCCCACGATCCCCAACCACCTCTGAAATCCATATCGGTACACGACCTGTGGCCCTGGCTGCTGGGGTAGCCCTACCGGCCTGATGCATACGATGTGCTCGTATGCCCAACAATCTTGCAACAAAAATGTAGAACAAATACCAAATCGCCTCCTCCTGATAGCCCCATAACTCCTCAGATAATTGCACCGGATACACTTTGGTGCCCATGCAAACAGTGTGCTCCTCCACCATCTCCGGTAGCACCCCCATCAATGCCCGTGTGGGAAGCGGCCTCCTCTCGAATCCGGGAGGGCGAAGCAGTGATCCCTATCATCATCAACATGGCAAGCCGTGTCTCATGTCTCAGTGTGCGCGTACATGTCACCATATCTAATGCTCGCGCTTATTTATGATATGTCGGCGCGGCCGCATCCCCAAAACCTGCAGTATGCTATCCATGGCGTCTCGAATCTAAAACGGCCTCTCCTCGATCGGTAGCCGCAGGATGCGATACACATCCTCTAATGTAACCGCTATCTCCCTTGGTCGGCAGATGGAACACATTGGCCGCCGGATCCCATCTCTCGATGAGGGCGACCATCAGGCTATGATCTCTGTCGATCGCTCTGTACCTCTAGACCCCGCCGAGCCCCACCTCGCGCATGATGGCCCAATGCGCCGCAGATATGTGTGGCCTCATCCGACTCAATAGTGGAGGCATCCTATCACGCATCATCAACTGCTGACGTGCCTGCAAAACCAACCCACATTCTTAGACCCACTCTTTATTATAACACCTACTTTACCATCTAAACCCCCTTTTGTAGAAGCACCCAAAACCCAATCCCCTACCCCAACTCAACCCAACCCAACACAACCCACCCCACCAAGCCCCCAACCCACCTTAAAACCTAAACCCTAAACCCTAAACCCCTAACCCAATCCCTACCCCAATTCAACCCAACCCAACACAACCCACCCCACCAAGACCCCCAACCCACTTTAAAACCTAAACCCTAAACCCTAAACCCCTACCCCAATCCCCTACTCCAACTCAACCCAACCCAACACAACCCACCCCACCAAGACCCCCAACCCACCTTCAAAACCTAAACCCTAAACCCTAAACCCCTAACCCAATCCCATTCCCCACTCCCAACCCAACCCAACACCCCAAAGCCATACACCCTCAATACCACCCTCAACCCATCCCTCCCCCACCGATACCGGCCGATACGAGACCGATGCCGGTCCCACATTCTAACCTTACTCTATTTTTTTCGACCGATGCCGGTCGCCTAGTGACCGACATCGGTCACTGTCCACGACCCGAGCCGAACCCGCGCACGGCCCCCAAAACTCATTTTTTACCTATTTCTACCCATCCACCCACCCAAAAACCCTAAAATTTTACACACCTAGCCGCCTTAGCCTATCTAACCTATCTACCCTCTCCCTTTCTCAAATTACCTCCATTTACCCATTATTTCCTACAAAATACCAATTCCTACCCAAATCCCAAAAACCACATAACTCAACCAAATCACCAAATTAAAGAGTTTAGAACCTACCGGTACGACGACACGCCGTCGTGGTGGGATGGGTGGTGGCGGTCCAGCTGGTCCAGCTCCTCCGGCTCCTCCTGCCTGTGCCATGGCTCCAATCCTGATCTGCTGGGTCCCCGGCCAATCACCTGCTGCCTCCTCAACTATTCGGGCCCACTATCAACTCTCTCCGCCAATCAAATAGCTCCACCTCATTCAATACCCCTCCAAATCAACTCTCCACGTCAGACAAGTCAATTTGGATTACAAATAACAACAGTGACAATGACAGGCCGTATATTTCTTTTTATAGGTTTTTCGACTTAAACCGATGTCGGTTTCCTTTTGCCCTAGGAAACCGGTATCGGTCCCTTAACCGATATCGGTCATGATGAATCGACGTCGGTTTGATACCCCTTTTACCCCATTCTTTGCCGTTCCTTACTCCTTGCCTCTTTTTCACCAATATCGCCTCTGTCCACCTTTGTTGCACAACATTTGTTCCCTGGTCCGGCCCAACCCAAGGCCTCGCCCTACCAATTGGCCCGACCCAAGGCCTCAACCTACCTATTTGGCCCGACCCAAGGCCTCGCCCCACTTATTTGGCCCGACCCAAGGCCTCGCCCTACCAATTGGCCCGACCCAAGGCCTCGCCCTACCAATTGCCCGACCCAAGGCCTCAACCTACCTATTTGGCCCGACCCAAGGCCTCGCCCTACCTATTTGGCCCGACCCAAGGCCTCGCCCTACCAATTGGCCCGACCCAAGGCCTCAACCTACCTATTTGGCCCGACCCAAGGCCTCGCCCCACTTATTTGGCCCGACCCAAGGCCTCGCCCCACTTATTTGGCCCGACCCAAGGCCTCGCCCTACCAATTGGCCCGACCCAAGGCCTCAACCTACCTATTTGGCCCGACCCAAGGCCTCGCCCTACCAATTGGCCCGACCCAAGGCCTCAACCTACCTATTTGGCCCGACCCAAGGCCTCGCCCCACTTATTTGGCCCGACCCAAGGCCTCGCCCTACCAATTGGCCCGACCCAAGGCCTCAACCTACCTATTTGGCCCGACCCAAGGCCTCGCCCTACCAATTGGCCCGACCCAAGGCCTCAACCTACCTAATTGGCCCGACCCAAGGCCTCGCCCTACCAATTGGCCCGACCCAAGGCCTCAACCCACTTATTTGGGCTGACCCATGGCCACCACCCAACAACTTGGCCCGACCCAAGGCCGCATCACTTCCATACTATACCCACAATCAACGTTTTATTTTATCCATCCATCCTGTACCTTGTGTTCCATCGAGCTCACTTGTTCGTGTTTTAGCATGATTAGGGTCCTTGACTTGATCTGTCGACCAACTTTGCCTAGACCTAGACCGTGACGTTTATCTCAACCAAACCAACCATTTGTACTTGCCGAACATGCCTAAACGTTCTGTACCTTTACCTATTATATACCCCGGAGCTACTTCCTATGCCTTGATACCAGATTATATCACCCTTGTTTGGATAAACTATCGACCTTTGCCTATACATTGCTGGTTTGCTCATCAAATCATGTACCCTAGTCGTTTTATTGCATTTCAACATGCGTCTGCTTCTTGGACCTACACCATCACCTTACCATCCTCTCTACCACATATACCCTTTATCAACCCTATCCCTTATTTCCCGCTCACTCAATCTGTGATAGATTTGAGGGGATTACCTATATCTTTAACATGAGAAACCACTTCATATTATTGTCCGCGCAGCTTTTACGTAACAAGCTACATGACAATAAGGGGCTAATGTAGACACCAAATTTGTGTCTCACGACCCTCGTGACCCGCATCCCATTTCGCAACCTAACCTCATTACCTAAACTTCACACAATTATTTATTAATTACCTTGTAATTGATAAATCCACATCGCCTTACCTACCACCTCACTTGGCCACCTCACCATGACCTAGCCCTAACCCTAAACTAACCTAATTAGGACCCATGACTTGGTCTAGACTCACATCCATAACTAATGCCTCCTTACTCGCACCCAAAGCTGACCTTCTAGCCACTTGACCAAGCCCGCAACTGATCCCTCGGGAGAAAAGCAGGGAAGGTGGGCTATTTTACTAAAAATAGCCTACTTTTTCCTAACCGATGCCGGTTCCTACTCGACCGCCGTCGGTTACGCAACCGCCATCGGTTCCCTGTAAATGGGCTTCCCAAACCAAAACAACGGATCGGAATTTCATTTTGGAGATCAGTCGAAGGATTTTTGAATCAAAGGAGAGTCCAAAGCGATTAGCAGAGTCCAGAACTTCACTTGACCAAGCAGAGACGAGTGAAGAAACCAGAAGAGTTGGCAGCCAAGGAGATCAACTTGCATCTTCGTCAAAAACCAGTAAGTTACATCTTGCATGTCCTCCATTATAACATTTCTTATGCTTTTGGAATTACAGTCCTCCCAAATCCGTTCCTGAATCCACTACCCAACGTGCCATTGCATCGAACTATCATTCCTTAGCTTCTAACCATCCCATTTCCCAATACCATCCAAAAATCAGCCATTACAAACTCCACAACCAGCCCAGAAGATCCTAGAACCCACCGGTATCGGTTATCAGTAACCGCCATCGGTTATAGGTAACCGGCATCGGTTCCTTTGATCAAAACCAGGAAAAACAGCCTTTCCCCTACCCAGTTCAGCCAAGCAATTTGATTGATATTTTACAATATTTTGTGTTAACTCATATTAGCAGGGAAACTGACCACCTTCGAAAGGAAGTTTTACATTTCCTGGGCCCAAGGCAGTTTCCTCATTTATTATCTAATCAAAATCTTGTGGTCTTGTGTTCTTATTTGCAGGTAGTCCTTCCAAGACAAAAAGGAGTTCTTCGCAGTCAGCCTGATCTTTCTCTACGGTACGCGCACATCATCTCGACATTCTACAGGTATTCCTCCTAACCCTAACCTTATCTGTTTCTATAAGGAACGAAGCATTTCCGAGTGAAACACAAAGAGGACATAAGTACCCACGATGGACAGGAGCACTTAGGCACTAGTATCTAGAATGGGTGATGGTGTCCTAACATAACCAATGAAAAATGTTAAAATAATGATAGATAGGGATCCTTGTGACATGACCAAAACTAGGTGTAGAAGTGATAGGTGTGAAGGAGAAAGACAATATAAATAACCAAAGCAAGTGGGCGATCTAGGGAGTGTGTCATTAGTGAATAATTTTCCTAATTAACATCCATTCGTATAACAATATATTTGGTAGTATAGTAAAATAGTAATATGTGCATGATTTTGTGTCTAGATCCCCCTATGCTATTTGAATGAAATTCAAGTAGTGTAAAGTAAGTAGAACATACTAGTGAGAAGTATGGAGAAGCCATGTTGTAGAAGTGCATGTATAATATGAGAACATATAGCATGGTGAACCATAGATCGTGTGTGTCAACCCATATGGCGTGAATAGAGATAATGAGCCATCGTAAGGAGAACTTGGATAAATACTTGAGATGATTTGTAGAATTTTGATATTTTGATTGTTGTCAATGGAGATTGAAGAGGTAGGGAGTGATCAATTCCCAACCCGATTTTGTAAATTTTGAAAAGGGAGGATTTAGGAATCCTATTACTAGAGGAAGAGTGATGGGGAGATAGGTCTAGATTTACTCTCCATCCACAAATACATCCCCAAAAGGTCCAACCACTGTAGATGGATATAGACAAAATTTAGTTTCATGTTGTACCATATTAAAGAACCCATATAGGAGCAAAGATAGGAAAGACATTATTGTTTCATTTCCCCACTCCCATGGGTGTCCTGATTTGTTAGCGTTAGATGGATTCCATGTTATGTCATTTGGAAGTGATATAAAATGTAAAGTGACTCCTAAGTTAGGTCATATGGGAGAGATAGTAAATTAATTCTATGTCGTACCAATTGATTGATTTGATTTGAATAGTAAAATATTGCTTTAGGATTGGATGTATGTGATAGATTACTCATGGAGATATTTTTTATTTTTTCCCCAAGTTAGGTCCTTAGGGGGAATAGATTTGAAATAGTAGAAAATGTTGAATGTTGCATGATATGTTTTGAAAAAATTGTGATAATGATGTGTTAGGAGTATCAATTGATTATATAGAAGCTGAGGAAAATGTAGACACAAAATTATGCACTTATTACTATTACATTATGCCTCTAGTATGTTGTTATATGCATGATTCCTAAGTAAGAAAACTAGACATTGATAACACTTATTTTTCTTTACATTGACATTATTTTACCTTTTCATGCTTTTGTCCTCTACTTTTATGGAATTATCCTGTTAATTTTGGACATCACACAATGTGTTACTCAACTAAGCATTTCCTAATTTATCTTTGGAGATTTCTGGACATAAGCACTTAATACGGGACAATAGTGGTTGATGTTAGTGTCTTCTATGGGTGATTTTATCCCTTTACTTGTGTTCTTCCATTTTAAAATTACACATTTGTTTATCGCTTTAAAACTTGTATTGATCAATTTGGGTTGACTTCTAGTATTGTTAATGTTGAAATTAAAGCAAATGAATCATATATACACAACCTACTAACTATTCTAAGGGACATTGGGTTACTATTTTATATCTACTACTTGGGGAAAAAGGAAAAACTTATGGAATACATTTGGGTTGAATTATTTACTGCATAGGAAGGGAATATTTTGAATTTCATGACACACATTATTTTGATGGAAAACTAGCTGGAGCATGTTATCTTGGTGCATATTTCATGAGGTCAACATAGTATCAAGGGAAATAATTTCTATCACATGCACAATAACTAAATTGAGTTTGA
Organism: Taxus wallichiana var. yunnanensis; assembly: GCA_018340775.1. Lineage (NCBI taxonomy): Eukaryota > Viridiplantae > Streptophyta > Pinopsida > Cupressales > Taxaceae > Taxus > Taxus wallichiana. The sequence goes on along the minus strand of CM031242.1, from coordinate 257,403,937 downwards.
AATATAGTTCAACACTCAGTGACAATCACATTGAGGTGACTATTGAGGTCATTCTAACTCAATCATATGTATCTTTTTCTGAGCCTCATGTGTTCTTGAGTTTTGTGTAAGTAGTTAGGGTTTGTTTTGAAAGTATAGATGTGAAAAAATAACCCTACAATTAAGTGGATGCAACATGGAGTGAAGTGAAGGTGAAATTATCAAACACTAAAAGAACCAGATCCATATTCATCACCAAGACACTAACACCCAATTCATACATTAGACTGGGTTATACTATCCCCTTCTGGGTGGTATTATCCATCATAACTTCCATATCACTATTTTCTAGATGAAGCACACATAGTTCGGGATCGAGTCGGTTCCACCATCAATCTAGCCAAAATCTAGTCCAAATAGTCGATATCAACTAATTCATTCTTATCCTCTCATTGGTTGTACTTTTTCATCATTGTATGTTGATATATTACTTATTTATGATATATCTAATTTAGTCCATTCCTTTTATTAAGATTTAATTTTGTTAAATCAACCTCTTTTGAGGTTTATGCGATGAAGAATTTGAGCGCACGAATCAAAATAAAAGATGTATAACTATGTGTGAAAATATGAGAACCCGTGTATAACTTTTGAAAAAATGACTTGTTCACCACCAAGAGGAAATTGTATCAACAAGGGGGATGCACATGGTAGAAATTGTATGCACATAAATTTTCACTTTTAATATTTCATACCTATTATAAAATATTTCCTTTATGTAGATAAGGGTAACTAATCTAACTATTTCTTGAGAAATTACCTTAAGGGTTCTCATTAAGAATGGGGAATGGTTATTCATGTAACCATTATGAGTTAGAGATAGTACAAATGGAGAGTTCTGCTATTTGGTATTAGACTTAGTTTTCCTTGCACTAGTTTTCCTTGTATTATTAGGTCTCACACACATTGTATTCCCAACCTTCTACATGTATATCACCATCCTGGCACCTTATTAATCCATATCCATGATCTACGACACTTGTTTTTACTTTTCATGACACATTATCTCTTTTTATCACCTTGACTAACACCATCGTCCATGGGAGATGGTGTTGGTATTATGTTTCTCTTGCCGATACCATCACCCATGAGTGATGGTGTTCTATATAGACACACCTCAATTTGACACTCAAAAGAGAGGAAGCTCATACCTTACAAACTACCATTTACTCTACTCTTTTAAGCCATCTTTGTATATACTCACTTAGATATTGGTTCATCTCGAAATTTTATCGATTTGATTGGACACTCTTCTTCTTGGTTAATTTGCGCACTATTTGTTCATCTATAGTGAGTCTAGGATAGGAATGGTGTCCCCTTCTCCATTTGATAGTGATTCTCTCTTGGTGTGATGCTTCTTTAGAGATATAGATGCATCATTGACCACCCTACAGGTACAAGGTGAGTTCTCTAACCATATTTTTTCATTTTACATAGATAATTTCATCTTCTTCCCTTATTGTGTTATGTTATCTTAGTATTACATATGTTTGGATGCTAGTTATCATAATACTCTTATTAATTATCATCTCCTTAGCTTTACATTACTTTCATTTTAGTTATAATGTCCATGTTTGTCCTATTTATTATTTATTCATACATCTCCTCACCCAATAACTGTTATATGAGTAGGGTTCTCTCCTCTATCTTGACTATGGGCCTTGGAAACCCTAGGTTGACCTAGTGTAGGGATTATTTCCCTCTAGATATATAACCCTGGCACTTGTCGTAGCCCCTTTAAATATATCCATTGTATGTCAATTCATGTGTGTTTCCTACTTGTTTCCTTGATACCCTTGTAGAACAAATGATTTAGAAGTGTAATTTATTGAAACAAATTCTTGTCTTGCCATACATCTCTAGCAAACTCCGACGTCATTCCTACAAAATTTTGATCAAACACAACTCATTAAAAGCACCTATCTTTAATTTTGACTTCATCTAAGAATATGAAATTTATAAAAACCCTAAGAATCTATTTTCAATAGACACCATCACCCAAGGGTGATTCTGTTTATTTCTATCACATTTGTTTTTACACATCTTTGGCCCTTGTGCAGACACTATTGTATAACCAATCCTATTTGTTTCTATTCTTACACTTCCCTGAATCCATCGACCCCTTTTCAAGATTTCTAATAGGGTCGATTATGTTTGTTCTTCTCTAAATTTTCCCATAAAACCATCATCGCTGTGTAAACATTCTCAGTAGGGCCGATTTTGTCTAAAGAACAGATTTCTAGAGCCTTATTTTCAACTTCCAAATCTTCAAAGATGTTTCCTCTAAGGATACTTTTTGTATAACTAAACCATCTGAACTTCTCCATGGTATATTAATTTATGCCTACATCTCCTCTTCATGCTCCTAAATTCTCTATCTCTCATCCTACAAATAATAATCCTCCTATTCACCCCAATCTCATCGCTTAAACTCTTCTACCCTAACCCTATCCCTTTGACCATTCAAAAAGGGTCACTCAACAGAACATAATGTGGTTTATATTGCAAAAATACATCCCAGATCCATTATTAATAATCTAAAAAAAAAAAAGTACTTTACCCCTAACAAGGATGGAGGTTTCTGAAATATATTTGTAGATGTCATAAAATGACCATCCCTATTTTAACCAGAGATTACCATATCATGATCAAAATCCTCCCTACAAGACTTATTATAATGAATCTCCCAAAACTCTAACTAATGAACATGGAAATCATAAATAAATACCCACAAACAAAGTTAATTCTTCTTTTATGGATCCTAATGTGGTAATAGTTAAGATCCTGGATCAGAAGGCCTTGTCCCAAGCTACCACCATAGCTATCTTGATCCAAATAGAAAATTAGATTTTCTGGATAACATCTCAAAATTTGATTCCTATAATTCCTTCTTACAACCCCCTCTGTTGGTGGATGCACATGGGAATCCTATTCCTCCTTCACCAATCCGAAGCAATATGTTACAAACTATCCAAAAATAACCTTTAGCTCCATACATTACTATCATGGACTTGGGAGAGACTATTCCTACCATCTCTTATGATGGTTATGTGGATCCATACCTCTTCCTCAAGACCTTTAGAAATATCTACAACTAATGGATTCAAAAAAATACCTACGCAACTATTAAAATTTTATCAAAGACTTTCGTAGGTGAGGCATTATAATGGTATAACCAGCTTCCTCCCAATTCAATAGTTGATTTATAAATCTTATTGAAGGCTCTCATTTTTGAATTTCAGCAAAAATACCTTCCCAAAAACACTTTACAAAGATTCATAAACCTTAAGAAAGGGGCTCACGAATCTGCCCAAGGATTTATTAAGAAATGGAAAACACTTTCCATATAAGCTAATCATAATCTTGATAATCAAATCCTATGCCAAATATTTCTTAAGGCCCTTACACCTACTCTCTAATATAAATTTAGGTCCTTCTCTCCCAACATGTTGGAGGAAGCCCTTGAATAAGAAAAAAGACAAGATCATCTCATGTGTGAATTTGGATGTACTTCCAATTCATCTCCTAAGCTTAAAATCACAATGCATGTAATCAACCCTTCAAATCCTCCAAGGGAAAAAGGAATGGGAGGACATAAATAATCCCCTTTCCCATACTTTTCATACTCCTTTATGTCGTGTCAATATTCTTCAAATGCTTCCCACTCCATGAATAGTCCCCCTTCAAAATAGTCATTTCCTAAATTTAAGGGTGATCTATTTTGTTAGTGGCATGTCATTATAGGACACTCTCATAGTAACTACAAGGAACTTAGGAAGGCATCCTGACTCATTCATTGGATCTTATTTTGATTATTGTATCATTATACAAGAGTGTTATGAGAAATATCAATCTTTAGAGAGATATCACTCCTCGCCAAAATAAGCATCATAAAATCCCTATGAATAATATTGTCGAACCATATAACCTTCATAAGATCAAATTATCCTAGATTATCAATATATCAATGTGGCTAAGGTAAAATATAGACATAAACCTACCCATAAATATCATGTTATCAAGCTGAAGAAATCCTCTGATAATCCACCATTACTTGATACCTCCCAAAACCCACCAAGAGCAGAGCCTACTCCTATAGTTAAGCCTCTACCCGTGGTGTCACAAGAAGTACCAAGTAAAGATCTCATCCAACCTTCTTCCAAAAGGATAGCTTCAATTAAATCATTATCACATCTGGATACGTCTTCCATTGTGCCACCATTGAGGTATCACTATGGAAGCTATTCTAAGCATATTTAGAACTTAATTAGATGAGATAAATTTCCTTACATGCAAGAAACCCTTTATGGAATTCATACATGCCCCAAATTCACATTGAAGGTTTCTCTTATAACAATTACAAATATTTGAGGATCCTTCTTGTGTGGCTCTAAATATTCCTACCACATTACCGAATCCAAAAAATTCATTACATAGATACTACAAAATCATCCTCACAACACTCACGTCTGGGTTGTTTAGTCTTAGAGTTTGTGGATGATGACATGATTACCGATGAGGTCATATTTTATACAGATGACTCATTGATTTAATAAAATATAGAAATTTGTTAAACCCAAATTGTAGATTCATGTATGATAAATAAAATGCTAAGAAAATGTTGGAATATTGATGACACAAGCAATAATCTAAATAAATGTAAAACCTTAAGTACAAGATATGGAAATAATGAATTATTTGATTCAAGTTATCCATAGGATTGATCTTAACTAGACAAATTATAAATATGAAGAAAAAAATTTCTCAATCACACACTGTAAATTTTGGAACTATCAGATTAACTCCGAACTAGGGCACCTAGACTAGGGTGATGGTACCTAGGCACCAGAGATCTCTATTAAATGTCTATGACTACACAAAATATTGGAATCTAGTTTCTCATGTACTTTGTGAGGTGGTCCTTGATAGTCGATGTTGATCACCCGTATATCGCATCTTGATCATAGAATTTGTTTGCAACATGAAGAGAGACTATGACTTGTGAAACCCTCAAACTACATCAAATCCCAAAAATAAAATATGCAATATGGGGATTTGGATTGACCCCGAATGTCACATGACTAAGTGAACTTATGACTAAGCATTGTAATACATCATAGACTCCATGTAGTTCTTGTGAGTGTGTGAGAGATTTGTTCCCTAGGATTTCCTTGTGCAAGTGCACATGATAGTGAGCTATAACTAGATATACCAATGTAAATAGATGTGTGGATGGAAATATGAACTTCCCTTCCTATGTGTGTATGTGAAAAAAATTTAGTCCCTTGTCCCTTGTATGAGTGCTAGATGGATGTCGTTCATGTTCTTAGATTCCTTTAGAAGTAACCTTAGGTAATGATAATATATGCTTAGAGCTTGTCCTTTATTTTTTCACATATCTTTGTATTTATATGATTCCTTTGTTTGAATTTCTTAATTGAGAACAAGAAGGATGAACTATAAGAAAATAAGATGAAAAAAGGGTAAAAGATACCCAAAGAGAGAAATTAAGGTAGAAAGAGGTTGGGGTGCCCAAAGGGGATGAGGGCGCTTGGGAACCGGTATCCAAAGCCATAACAGATAAAAAAGTGAAGCACCGATCGGGACTCGGGTGTAAAAGATAGAAAGAAGATCGAGATAAAGCAAAGAAGCCAAATATAGTTTTCAATTACTATTTTTCTTGCTTAATAAACATATGAATGCAAGTATGTGTTTATGGACCAAGGAATGTACCTAAGTGCGTGATTTTGTTTCTACATTTGCCCCCAATTTATTTAATTGAGTGAATACTTGATAACATAAAGTAGGTAAGAGATGTATACCTAATAACCATGTAGAGTGTGATGGAGATAACATGCCAAAGAGACAAATGAAATCGTGAAGTGATAAAATTGAAGCGTGGAAACTAAGAAAGAGAAAATGACCCTTGGGGTGAAGCATATTATGTTTTACCGTGTTGTACTTTTGTTTTTATAGATTGATGTAGGGTTGCTTCTTGTTGCATATTAAGGATAGACTTAAAGGAAGAGCGAAAGAGTAGTCAAAGTCATGTATTATGAAAAATATTTAAAATAATGTAAATGTGAAAAAGTAATAAAAGGTAAGTGCACATCCGATTTGTGAAGAGTGGAAAGGATAGATAAATGTCCCGAATTGCTATAAAAGAGTGATTTTTTTGGTTGATATCACCCCAAGGGTGATATTTTTGGGCAATCTCATGCCAAGAACAATTTTTTTGGGAAACCTCATGCCAAGTACAAGTGTTTTTGGTGACCTCACGTCATGGAAGAAGAGTGTTGGGGAGAGAGGTCTAGTATTACTCTCCTTCCATGACTACTTCTGAATTATACACCGCTAAAGATGGTGTGATCTATTTTTTAGATTCGTATTGTTCTGTGTTGTTTTGTATTTTCCATGTTGAAATGGTGATAGTAGGATATTACATGCATTCTATAATTTTAGGCTAGCACATAATCTTGTAAAACTCCGATGTGAACTGCTATAAACTGTGATGATCTGAGAAATTAACTGTAACTTCCTCCTATTCATAGGTACTCAGGAAAGGTTTTGATCACCTAGGTGATAGTGTCTATATCTTCAAACTGGTTTTTATGTTGAAATAAGAACCCAAGTTATATTCTAGGCCATTTCTATAGCTATAGAATTTTATGTTCCTATACTTTGTAGATATGTACTAAGGATCTGAGTTGTTGTATGGGGTGATTGATTCACCCAAGGTATTCCCCATGTTTAGGGTTTATCCGACATTGATAGAATCATGCGGTCTAAAGGAAAGGACCAAAATCTGATTTGAAACTGATATCATGTAGGGGAGGGAATTTGCACGTGTAGAAATCAAGGAACATGCAAAAATATGGATAAAAATTTATGTTTGTATAAAAATTGACAAACATGCTATAAAACACAATGTAAAGAAGCAATAGTGTAGAAAAATTAGACCACAAAAAGTGAGTTTCAAACATGGGACATCACTCACAATTTCACAAGATAATCAGGGCCAAAGTGGACAAAAACATACAAGAAATGATCAAGCAATACATTGGGAAAATCACACAAATAATGGCATATAATAAAGCAAACAATATCAAGGTAAGTATTAGAAAACCATGGTGGTAATTAGTTCTTGCAAGGAAAATGTTGCACATAAAGCACCCATTAGCATGTTATAAAGATAAAAATTATGTCAAAGTGTGTATAGATAAATGGAAAGTAGTGTGCTAGTAAGAATATGAAGTAGTATGAAATGAAACATTAACACATGTAACGTGTAAGAGTAGAAATTTAGATGCCCTAATAAGCCTCGGTAGGGATCGGTAAGAGGTACATTTCATGTTAGAATTGACAAGGATTGAGAGGGGGGGTGAATCAGTCTTATAATAAAACTTTTTCTTTTCTTCTTCAAATAAAGAGAATATAATCTATGAATACATATACAAGTGCTTAGTCGTCATTTGATATGATATACATACATGAAAAACTCAAATATTTTCTCTATTGATATTCAGAAAAGATTACAAAATCTTGATTCTTGTCAAAATTTTACAAGATTACACATAAGAGCTCAATGGCATTCAACTACAAAACAATAAGACTACTCTCCTTCATCAAATTTTCATTATAGAGACTTCATTTTCTACAATCCACAACAACCAACTACAAACCTAGAAGAAAATTCTAGGGTTTTGGGCTATTCCTAAGAGGTTTTTATTTTCAGCAAAGTTTTCTTCAATATAACATAAAAGGGAGTTTTTCATCTTCATTTGACACTACTACCATATATAAAGAGGCTTAAATTCACATTGATTGACAAGATGAAACTATACATGCATTCTTTCCATTTTTCTTTATCTCCTCATTTGAATGAATTCACCTACCATCAATTATTCATCAGGGACATGATGAAAACTTTTAAGTCCTTAAAAAGGAGATTTACTCCAAGGAGGACATACTTAAGAGCATACTCTTATGCACTACTTTCTTAGCAAACTAACTAAGCCAAAGGCTCTTTTGTAAATAAAACACCCTTTACCATTTTGACTTGGAGGAAATATCTTATTCTTTTGAGAATTCAATTTATCTTACCTTGGTGACTTGGAGTTATAACATTCATACTAGGCCACATAACTCATGAAGAATCCCCAAGAAGAAAGAAAACATTAGAAGAAAAATGCTCATAAATTTCTTGAAACCACCCATTGATATAAAAAAATTTGCACTAGTTCACGCTTGGAATCAAATACAAGAATTCCTTCTGATTTATCTAAAGGAGATACTATATTTTTGCATGAGTGCTAAGAATCTAGAAAACTCAAAATGAGCTTTTCAAGAAATAAGTTTTGCAAAAACTTGAACAAATTTCTCCAAAGAGCTCCCGAGGACTTGAAAATTTACATGAAGAAAAAGAACACCTTCCTTCATCATCTCCAATCATTTTTATGACAAAAATATCTTTGCAATGATCCGTACCATCTCATTTACATACGAATAATCGGGTGTCCCAAAAGTAGTTTTGGTTAAAGATGTCATTTTACTCCAAAACCTATTTCTTGATATTCTCGATCCATGGAATGACTTCATACACTTGATAATAGCTTCTTCCATATGATATAATAGTTACAAAACTTCAATTTTTAACACAAAGACACACAAGATTCTCATGCACCTAAAAGGCATTAACTCGACTTGGTGTGGAATGACTTGAATTGAACCATGAATCTCATGACTAGAAAAAGTGGACCTGTTTGACATTTATACCACATTTAAGAGACTTAAGCCACATATATGCACATTTGGAGATCCCTAGATCACCTATCCAACATACCTAAATCACCTAGACCACTGTGACATCAAATGGCTTGACATCAATGACAACACAAGTGACACACACTTCCAAAAAACTCCCCCTTTGTCATTTATGTCAAGCATCCAAGAAACATTGATGGCACTTACACTTAGATGACTTCATTTACATGTTTCTTGTCACACTTCTCCCCCTTTGAAATCTATGAAAAGGTATACACATACTTAACATTGAGACCAATGACTCAAAAAGACAACCAAGCTTAACAAGACAAGAGACAAGTGAATTACCTAAATAAGGCTCCTCCTTGGACTTAGATCTATCTTCTATGACTTGTAGATTGTAGCCTAGACTTTCATGATAAAAATTATTAAGGATTCATGAATAACAACACTTGACACAATGATTACCCAACTACTCATTCACATACAACTTTTACCTTCCTTGAACTAACTTCATACTTTTGCTTCCTTTCCACACACCTATATCTTCCTAATCTAACATCTTTTCATGCATTCTTCATAAACTAAGGGCCTGTAGAAACTCACTTCATCTCCAACCTAGGCATGGAGTGCTTCAAATCTTCCCTTACTATAGCATATTACATCCACTTATGAGAGAACCATCATCTTGTACTACAATTATAGTCTTTTATTGAAGCCTAATCCATTTCTAAGATCTCGATTGACTTTCTTTATCTCAGAACTCTCATCCTATGATGGTAGGTACACTATTTTGGTTCATGACACATTGTACTAGCACATTATAGCTAGATAGGCATGTCCTTGAGTTCTCAATTACACATATGTAGGAATTGAGACATTCAACCTTGATATGACTTTCACAAACCTTCAATGAATGGAATTATCTGTGCATAACTAATTGAACCCTCTTGAAATCTTGATAACAAACCTTGAATCAAACTTAGCTCCTAAAGTTAGTATACTCCTATAGAATGAATATTTTCATGTTCCTCTAACTTGATCATTGACAACTCGCAACATCCGAAAGTTACATTGATTTCTAGTTTTTCAAGTACTTTGGATTTTAAGACTACACCTTTTGGGAGTTTTGAACATCTAATACACAAACCTTTACTTGACAGAGATACTAATCATAAATAATATCATCTTCAAGAGACTAATGAGTCATCACTTACCACATAACATTATCAAAGTGAGCATTAGGTTTTGAGATCAAACCCTTGGTATACGTAATGCCACCTTAACACCCTTCTCATAAACTTATACAAAATTCCACTTTGAAGGTCATATTTTTCTTGCAAAGACAATTTTTATTTCATTTATAGATTGATAAAATCATATGTGAAATTTCAATACTTGATCTCATACCTTAATCAAGTTTCTCAGAGACCAAATTTTGATTCTTCTAGAACCACACTATCACTTCACTACTATCATGAATACTAAGAGATATGCATGTCCTTATGCCTCATTCTCACCTGCATCCTTTAGTCCACATAGGGAGATGTTATGTACAGAGTTTCAGACCAAAGTTCCATTGTTTGATCAATCAAAAATGAGTTTCCCTATGCACTACTTGAATGGATTGTGCAAACATTGTCAGGGTAGTGAACTAGCACTTTTACTTGTTTTTGGCCCATTTCACCTTCAAACTAGAAAATACTCCTTGTATCAACATATTCAAGTGTAAATAACTCCTTCATCATGAATTACCATAATACATACTTGAATATCTTGGATACAAACTTGTAGAGTCCGCACCATATTCATATACCTTGTTTGACATCATATTACAGATGTCATAACACCATGTACAAACTTCTCTTTACCCATATCATCTTGAAACTTAGATTGATATTCCCTCAAGACCATGACCTTGAGACCTTGAAGTAAATATTTACCATCCACGATCAATGAATTTCATGCTTTGATCCTAAAAAGTCTTACTATTGCAACTTGAGTCTTCTATATCTAATTTGTGTCAAATTTGATCATAATCCTGTTCCATTCTCATGCATATATGGGATTCATATTTCTTGGAACAACGCTACATCCATCTTAAAGAATATATATTGACTATACAAAGAAATTGACATAAACACATATTTTTATATTTCTTTATAATCTTGCTTAGACTCATGACTATCACTTCATTGAATTGTTATTTGTTTAACACCCAAATCATCAAATTACTAAAATGTTACAGACATACTTCACAATTAGTGAGTCCTTGACATAGAAAAATTCATAAATGACAACATTGTAACCTTCAATTACTATAAGACTTCATGGAATAGGCAAAGGAACTATTCTTTCTTACACATCGAGCCTCTTCATGTTACTTTTAACAATGTAACCAGATTGTAAGTCTCAAATCCCATCTTGACCATATAATTAGCTCTGTCATACTTCATAATATTCAAATTGATCAAGTAGGACTTGATCACTCTAAACAATATTCAAAGGAATCATAAGACCATACACCCCATATGCAACTCATGATCCTTACAATGTCATCCAAGGATAATGACATAATTAATAGTCACATGCCTCTATGAGTGACAACCGATATGCAAAGTATGCAAGAAACTCTATGTCAATGTATTGACCATACAATTCACTTCACTCACATGGAAGACAACTTGTTACTCAGGTCAGACACTTGTATTTACAACCTATGAAGACCTCATGAGACTTCATAAGACTCAAACATGTCATAATGAACACCACAAACACTTTTTATCAGTTAAAAACATATATAGATTCTAAGAAGACATTATTTTTAGGTACATGACATGAATACAGAGAATTACTATTGACAGAATCATATTTGTGTTTTTAAAAACACAAATGACATAAATAAAATTTTTGGACTCCATAGCTCTTTGATCTTGCACAAATCAAACTTACAAGAATTATGACATCATGTCTTCTCTTTTACTAGTCAAACCTTCTTAAACCCATCTTACTCCCACTGGGAGAATACCCTATTAATATTTGAGTTAGATCCATATGACACTCATACTCTTCCAAACATCATACTCAACAACATATGAACTTATTATGCATAACTTAGATAGATAACTAACTCATTATTGACATATATGCTTTGAAAAGCAACAACACATAAAAATTGACATTCACATCATGACTGACTACTTGAACCTTAGAAACTTGAAATAACATACATTACATCAATATAAAAAAAAACACTCCACTTCACTCACATGGAAGAAAACTTGTTACTCACTTCACTCCACTTCACTACTTGAACCTTATAAACTTGTATTTACAACCTATGAAGACCTCATGCGACTTCATAAGACTCAAACATGTCACAATGAACACCACATACACTTTTATTAGTAAAAAAACATATATATATATATATATATATATATATATATATATATATCTGAATAAGACATTCTTTTTAGGTACAAGACATGAATACAAAGACTTACTATTGACAAACTCGGATTTGTGTTTTTTTAAAATACATATGATATAACCAAAAATTTTGGACTCTATATGAACTCATGATGCATCACTTAGATAGACAACTAACTCATTCGACATATATGCTTTGAAGAGAAACAACACAGAAAATTGACATTCACATCATGACTAACTAATTGAACCTCAAAACTTGAAATAACATACATTACATCAAGATGAAGACACACTCTTGAGAAATACATCTCCCCCTCACACCAATGCCCCATGGAAGAGCTTGATTAGAGATCTAAGTAGGTATCAAACACTCTTCTTGACCTTGAATTTTTTAAATTTTTTTGAGCCTAATTTTTTCACAGCAAGAATTCCCTTATTTTGTTCAGTCATACTCTTAGAATCCCCTTTACAACCTTGAATAGTTTCACCCTTCTTCTTGTATTTCTGAGCTTGTTGCTTATGTTTTAGAATCTCTTTCTTTTCAAATTGACCTACATCACGTAACCTTTTAATGTGCCCTACTTTTTGGCACCTAAAACATTCCACTTTAATTCCTTTGCACTCAAAAACTCTATTTCCATATTCATTGCAAGCATAACAATAGCCATTGAATTTGCTTACATACCTTCTTGTATTTGATGGCTCATTTTTGTAGTACTTTGCAAGATGTCCTTTCTCATGAAAGTGATAACACTCAACTCCATATATTTTTCTAAAAAAATTATCTTTCTTCTTCCCTTTAGATTGATGTTCTTGAATTTATTATTTAGAATCCTCTTTATTTTCCACATTAAGATTACACATATTAGCCATGTGTCCATAAGCACCAAAATTGTAACAATTACAAAAAAAAACATTCCTAAAAGAATTTGGCTACATAATAGATGATCTTCCATGAGATGTAAGTTCTAAACTATTTCCCTTCCTTGATTGCATTTCTCCATTTGATCCTTGACTTGATTCACCTTCATTTTTCTCTATACTGCATGAATTTTCTATGAAACCTAGACATGTTCTATCACCATATACCTTTTGTTTTCCTAACATCTTATTCAATTTTTTTGAGCTCTCTTGAAAATTTGATACCTTAATTTTCATGATGCTTAGCTCTTTCTTTAGTTCTTCTTTCTTAGCTAGGGCTTCCTTGAGTTGAGTCTGAATACACTTGATTACTTCCTCATGAGATACACACAATTTTTCCATCTTCTCTTTACATATCTCTACATCCCACATTATGTAATAAATATCTCCCATCCTTGTCACCAAATATCTCCCTCTAGCTTGTTAAAGTTGCTCCCAAGGGCCTGCTCTAATACCAATTGTTATAATTGATAAGGACTAGGGGGTGAATCAGTCCTGTAATATTTTTTTATTTTCTTCTTCAAACAATGAACATACAATCTATGAATCACATATACAAGTGCTTGATCATCATTTGATATGACATGCATACATGAAAAAATCAAAGATTTTCTTTATTGATATTTAGAATAGAGTACAAAACCTTGATCCTTATCAAAATTTTACAAGATTACAAAAAGAGCTCAATGGCATTCAACTACAAAATAGTAAGACTATTCTCCTTCATCAATTTTTCATTATGGAGACTTCATTTTCTACAATCCACAACAACCAACTACAAACCTAGAAGAAACTTCTAGGGGTTTTGGGTTATGCCCAAGAGGTTTTTGTTTTCAGAATATTTTTCTTCAACAAAAGATAAAAGGTGGTTTTTCATCTTCATTTGACATTGCTACCATATACAAAGAGGTTGTACTTCACATTCATTGACAATATGAAACTATACATGCATTATTTACATTTTTCTTTATCTCCTCATTTGAATGGCTTCACTTTACATCAATGCTTCATCAAGAAGATGATGAAAAATTCAGGGCCTTAAAAATACATACTCCAAGGAGGACATACTTGAGCATGCTCTTGTGCACTACTTTCTTAGCGCACTAACTCAACAAAAAGGAGCTTTTGTAAATAAAACACCCTTTACCATTTTGGTTTGGAGGAAATATCTTATGCTTATAAGAAGTGAATTTAGCTAATTTTGGTGAATTGGAGTTAGAACATTAAGACTAGGCCACTTAACTCATGAAGAAGCCATGTGAAGAAAGAAAACATTAGAAGAAAAATGCTCATAACTTTCCTAAAACAAGTCCAATTGTTATATTGTTTTTTTGAAATAGTTTAGGATTTTAATCCACTACAATAATTAATTCTATTATTTATCTCAAGGAGACACTATATTTTTTTATGAGTGCTAATAAGCCAAGCAACTCAAAAATGAGCTTTTCAAGAAACTAGTTTTGTAAAATATTGAACAACTTGCTCCAAAAACCTCCTAAGGACTTGAAACTTTACATGAAGTACAAGAACATATTCCTTAATCATTTATAATGTTTCTTTTGAAAAAAATATAGCTATAAATTGATCCATTCCATCTCTTTTGCATACAAGAGCAATCAAGGTGTCCCAAAGGTAGTTTTGGTTAAAGATGACATTTTTCTCCAAAACCTATTTATTGATATTCTAAGCCATATAATAACTTCATACGCCCGATAATACTTGTGTTATCCAAAATTTACCCCACTCATTTTTGTGGCTAACTCCTTGTGTTCTTGCCTCTCTTGTGCCTTAGTCCACATTTTTGATTTTAAGGCACTCAAGGCTTTCTGGAAATGGCACTATCGATAGAGCTCTCTCTCGATTTCCGTAAAGGTAAAGTTTGCCTCCTAACTCATTATATTTTTCAAGTTATGGCTCGGTGGAGTTTTTGTGGAAAATTTTCCCATTTGAGGCCCGCAGCCAATAGGAAGCTGCCACGTGGCAGAGGAGTTTGGGGGTCGGAGGCAAATTGGAATTTTTTCCAAGTTTTGGTCAAAGGTTCAAGTGGAAATTTTTTCCCGTGGGGTCTGTGGACCAATCACAGTGTGACACGTGTCACAAGGGGAGGCACAATAAAAATTTGGCTAAGTGTTTTCCATGGGTGAATTTTTGAATTTTGGCCCGCGGCCAATAGGAACTCGACACGTGTCGAGGGAGGCTCGCGGGCGTCGGGGGCGAAATGGAAATTTTTGCTAAGTTTTTGTAAAAGTTTCAAAGGCCAAAACCAGCCCGCATAGCCCACGTCCAATGGCAGTGAGCCACGTGTCTTCATGGATCAAAGGGGCGTGGGGAGAAAATGGGAAATTTTCCCAAAGTATAAAAAGGTCAAATTTTCAAAGAAAAACCCGCGGAGAAGAAAGGAGAGAGAATTGCATGATGAATCAGAGCTTGCCATGTGGCATCCAACCAGCGGAGCACGGGGAATTTTTGAAAATTTTTCCAAAGACAAAAAAGAGGTAAAATTTGAAATTTTTTCCCGCCGATCCGTTTTTGGGCCGTTTTTGCCGTAAATCTTCAAATGATCATATCTTTTGATCCAGAGCTCAGATTTTCATGTTCTTTATATCATTGGAAATATGTTAAAATTATCTACATGATTTAATGGTCAATTTCTAATTTTGGTTTAGTTTGGAGAGAGAAAATTCAAAAATGGTTCTCGTACGTGTCCATGGCCGTAAAATGACATTTCAACAACCAAATTCAATACGTAATGGGTCGCATTCTTCTCCAATATGGTCAAAAATGATAGGGTATTGGTTTGTAAGGTCCTCCATGTTGTTTTAATGCATTTTATATCAATTAGGAATGGGCTCCCATGTTTTTTACATTTTCTCTCTCCCGGCTCAACCCATGCACCGTAAAAGCCGATTTGGCTCATTTCTTCATGGTTGAACACTTTTTGACATTGAAAACTTCTTCTTTCACCTCCAACAAGTGATAGTTGTAAGAATAAGACCTTTTTCACAGCTTTGTAACAAGTTTATACCTCTTTGATGGTGGAATGCAAGAGATTTTTACATGGAATTGATGGGCAAAACTCGTGAATGCTTTCACCCTCTATTTGTATTGTTTTACTTCATTTTAAGACCTCTAATTACATCTATCATCTTGTGTATATTTTCCCTTGTTGCATTTCATGAATTTGTGTCTATTTACATGGCAAAAATGTTTCACCACTCCTTTTGGTGCATCACCATCTTTAGTTTAGTTTCATTTTTGCATTTTTATCCCCTCCTCTCGCAATCTAGGGTAGAATTAGGATTAGAACCTTTGTAGTTGTGCAAAATATAGATCTAAATCGAGGAGTTTGAGGAAACAAATTCTATTCTGAGATTCCTCTCTCATTTTCACAAGTCCCACACTTGGAGAGAGGTTTCCATGTTGTGCAATCACATCGATGCTCTAAACATCATTTAGAACCTTGATTTGCATCCGTGGGTGCTGCTGATTTGCAACAATAGTTTTGGCACACCTGCGGGGACCTTAGAGGTCTCATTTTTATTGCAACAAAGTAAATGTGCATCTCGCTGCAATTTTCTTGCTTGAAAAGAGCTATAATTTGCATATCCGCGACTCCAAAGGGGAAGAATCAATTGGTTTCAGCAAGTGCAGGCCCGAAACTCATGAGAAGAATCACTACAAGGTCAAGAGCCGGAGAAGAAGAGGTGCTCGTTTGAATATCTCAGCTATCTCTAAGAGTAAGGCAAAGTGGAAGAAGGATTCAAAGGTCTCCATCCCCACCAAACAAAACACTCTCAACTCCTCCACTGGTAGGCCTTTCATTCACCAACAAGGGTTTTAAGACCAATTAGAATGGCACAAAACAACCCCTATGTCAACTTCACAGCAAAGAGCCCACTTGCCCTCAATGCACAACATCCAATTCCTATTGCAGCCTTGAAGAACATTCCATACTTCACTAGAGATAATCGACTACTCCAGTGATCATGTTAAGGATATCGCTAACCTTTGTGCAATTCATGAAATCAATGAGATGCAAGTGGTCATCAAGTTGCCGGCATCTTCATTCAATGGGAAAGCATTGCAATGGTTTAGAAGCCTTAGAGCTGGTTCTATCACAAATTGGAATCACTGTATAGCACTTCATGAGCAATTTGGAGAGAAGGGAGACAACTTGTCTCTTTTGAGCAGCTGATAACCATCAAGAGAGCTCCCAATGAACAACCGATCGATTTCAACTTCAGATTTCAAAAGACTTGGGAGAGAATTCCATGGCGCTAGGCCAACAAAGAGAAGGTGCTTTTCTCTATCATCTCAAAGCTCTAAATTCTGATATTTCTATGTTGATTCAGTCCATGGGAGGCATAACTATCCCTATGGCTTATAGATTGCCATTAGGGCTGAAAATTGTTTGATCCAAGTCGGAAAACTAGCCCCTAGACCTCCCATGCCATTGTTTCCAAGTTTAGAGAGTCTAAATACCAATCAAGCACCTAATTTGGCTCCTTCTCCCACTCCTAGAAATCGAGTTCAAATGAAGCTTCTACTTCATCTCCAAGTGCCCCAAATGAGCTTGAAGAAGTCATGAAGCAATTGCAAAACCTAGGCAATGAGATGGTTACTCTCAAAAGGAAACAAGCCCAATGTTTTAGACCTTCTTACAAGCCCCAAGCTCAGCCTAACAGAAGCCATACCAACCACAAAGACCTCCTAATCCAGCTGCAAATGTAAATCAAACAAGGCCTCCCGCTAATAGACCATTTCAGCCCTATAATCCTAATGCCATATCTGCCTCTAAGACATTGGTGCCAACACAAAACAATGTTGCTCGAGAGTATGATTGGTGTTTTCCATGTAATGAACCTCATAACCAATCTATGTGCTTCAATGGTGCTTTGAATAAAGCATTAATGGTGACAACTACTGGTGTGAGGGTGAAGGCAATAAGGAAACAACCAACAACAAGAAACATTCCAACAAAGAATCAGCCCCAAATGACACCACATTGGTAAACCGGAAAGCGTAAGATATTTGTGGCATGAATCAAGTAGTTTCTCAAGGTGTCAGCAGCCAACACAAGGTCAAAAAGAAGGAATTTGGGTGAAGAACAGCCATTAGCTCCAACCAATCCACAACCTTCCATGGCTCCACAAATGGTTGGCAAGAAAAATCCAATTTCAAATGCACAAGGGCAGCCAAGAACAGCTCCTAGACCAACTCAAATACCAGTTATTGTTGCCCATGTGCAAGGAGTGAATGTACAAGAAAAGGGACAGCAAAGAGATCCTTCATCACCATTCAGTATCATTGATCAGATGAAGAAGACAAATGTTAATATATCAATGTGGGAATCCCTATCTATCCTAGGCCAAAGAGACTTGTTACAAGCTGCCATGAAGGACTGGCCAACTTCGAATCAGCAAGTTTAGATGCAAGAGAAAGTGCTCACAAATGCTGCCCAGCCTGAGGGAAATCATGGAGGACAAAGAAGCTAAAATGTTGAAGCCCCCTCCTTTCTATGTTTCATTAATCATTGGAAATCAGTTAGTGCACAATTGCATGATAGATTCCGGGGCAAGTAGCTCAGTGATGCCTAAACAAATAGCTGATCAGCTAGGGCTCTAGTATGAAACCATATCCAAAGGGGTAGTGCAGTTGGATGGGACAACAAGAATAACAGCTTGGGGTGATTAGAAACTTGAGTCTTACCTTGCATGCATGTCCAAATGTTGTTGTTTTAAAAGATGTATCACCATAGACCTTCCACCACTCTTTGCCCTATGCTTGTCAAGGGACTTCACAACCAAGATTGGGGGATATTTGTCTACTGATTGGTCACACATGCTGATCAGAACAAGGTATGGAACTAAGGCTACAATCAGGTCTTAACCTATTGCAAACTTCCACATTGAGCCTTACACTCTAAGTCAGATCAACGCCAATTGTTTAGCATTTGATCAAGAAGACCACCTAAGCACTGATGAAGCTAACACCAAGGTTGGAAGCATCCTGGATCTAACTCTTGATGAATGGGAAAACAAGGTACATGCTTTTGATCCTTATCAAGAAGTGGAAGAATCTGAGCTAGGGGTCTATTGCATACACGAAGAAAATCAGCCTATTCCTAGGATCACCAAGGCAAACCATAAAGATAACAATGAGGTATGGCAGCTTTTTTTGATGGATCAAGGAGTAGACAAGGTGCAAGAGGTGGAGCTATGCTTGTTTCACCTTAAGGAATAAAGTACTATTCCACTTTTAGATTTCAGTTTGTATGCTCCAATAACACTGCTGAATATGAAGCCTTGGTGCAAGGGATGCATTGGGAAATCAAGAAGAAAATAAAGAACTTGCAAGTCTTTGGTGATAGTGAATTGATTGTAAATTAGGTCAAGGGACAACATGCTGCCAAGAATGATCTACTCAAAGTGCTACAAGAACAAGGTGTGGGACCTCATGGAAGATTTTGAGGGTTTTGGCATCAAATCCATTCCTAGGAAAGAGAATCAAGTCACTGTGACAGCTTGCTCAGCAGCAGTAGGGGGGCAGCCTTTGATATTGTGGAAAGCATTCAAAAAGACAAGGTACAACCAAACATCCACGTGATTGTGAGGCCTTCAAAGGCGATAACAATGTCACTGGCAAGTGTTTGAGAATGACCAGCAAATCATCCATTTCTTGCAAGAAGGAGCTGAGTTCTCACCTAAGAATCAAGAAAATTTGGAACAGCAAAGATGGTGACCAGTGGTACAAATGAGAACTAACAAGCTTCCCAAGGGACTTATCACTTTGGAGTCCATTTTTAATCCCAATGATCAGTTTAGAAAGGAGAAAGCAAACATTCAGTCAAAAGAGAGGATTCAAGATCCATCTTGGTAAAAGAGAACAAACCATCAGAAATTGGAAAGATGACAATCGAACAAGAAAGGTATGAATTCATGCAATGTGTTAAGAATTCCTAGATGTGTTCGCTTGAGCTACGAAGATTTGAAAGGTTTCAATCCCAACTTAGCTCAAAGATACCATTGAATTGGATCCAAATACTAAGCCTCACAAAGTAAAACAAAGACCACCAATCCACACATGGAGCCTCTCATGAGGAAAGAATTAGACAAGCTGATTGAGTCAAGAATCATATTCCCAATCAAGCATTCTAGTTGGGTTTCCAACTTGGTTCCAAATGAAAGAAGAGTGGGGAGATTAGATTGTGTGTTGATTTCGAGACTTAAATAGAGCATCTCTCAAGGACCATTACCCACTCCCTTCCATGGAGCAAATCTCGCAAGTCAGGGCTGGCTCCGAGAGGTCTTCACTACTTGATGGATACTCAGGATACAATCAGATTATGGTGAAGGAGGAAGACCAGTTCAAGACAGCCTTCACAACCAAATGGGGAAATTTTGCATACGGAAAATGCCATTTGGGCTGTCCAACGTTGGTGCTACCTTCCAAAGGGCAATTGACATGGCGTTCAAAGGTTTGATTAACAACGTGGTGCTGATTTACCTTGATGATATCACCGCTTTTTCTAAAAATGCAGCAGACCACCTCTCTCATTTGAGACAAGTTTTCATGAGGTGCAGGAGATTTGGAGTGTCTTTAAATCCTAGAAAGTGTATCTTTCTTGCACATGAAGGAAAGCTCCTTGGCCATATTGTCTCCAAAGAAGGATTAGCAATTGATCCAGAGAGGGTCAAGCCATAAGAGCACTACCATTGCAAGCCACAAGAAAGCCCTTCGAGTTTCTTGGGAGGATAAAATTTGTTCGCAGGTTTGTCCCAGTGCATTTTGCATCCCTTGTCAAGCCCATCACCAAAATGTTAAAGAAGAGCATGGCTTTCAAGTGGACAGCGAGAAGGTAAAGTTTTCCTCCTAACTCCTTATATTTTTCAAGTTATGGCTCTATGGTGGAGTTTTTGTGGAAAATTTTCCCATTTGAGGTCCGCACCCACAATGAAAGCCGCCACGTGGCGGAGGGAGTTCGGGGGTCGGAGGAAAATTGGAAAATTTTCCAAGTTTTGGTCGAAGGTTCAAGTGGAAAATTTTGCCTGTGGGGCTCATGCGGACCAATCACAGCAGTGTGAAATGTGTCACAAGGAGGCGCAATAAAAATTTGGCTAAGTGTTTTCCATGGGCGAATTTTTGAATTTTGGCCCGCGCCAATAGGAACTTGACATGTGTCGAGGAGGCTTGCGAAATGGAAATTTTTGCTAAGTTTTTGTAAAAGTTTCAAAGGCCAAAACCAGCCTACATAGCCTGCGTCCAATGGCGGTGAGCCACGTGTCTTCGTGGATCAAAGGGGCATGGGGAGAAAATGGGAAATTTTCCCAAAGTATAAAAAGGTCAAATTTTCAAAGAAAAACCCGCAGAGAAGAAAGGAGAGAGTATTGCGTGATGAATCAGAGCTTGCCACGTGGCATCCGACCAGCAGAGCATGGGGAATTTTTGAAAATTTTTCCAAAGACAAAAAGAGGTAAAATTTGAAAATTTTTCCCGCCAATCCGGTTTTTGGGCCGTTTTTGCCCTAAATCTTCAAACGATCATATCTTTTGATCCAGAGCTCAGATTTTCACGTTCTTTATATCATTGGAAATTTGTTAAAATTATCTACATTATTTCTTGGTAAATTTCTAATTTTGGTTTAGTTTGGAGAGATAAAATTCAAAAACAGCTTCTCGCACGTGTCCATGGCCGTAAATGACATTTCAACAACCAAATTTAATACGTAATGTGTCGCATTCTTCTCCAATATGGTCAAAAATGACAGGGTATGGGTTTGTAAGGTCCTCCATGCTGTTTTAATGCATTTTACATCAATGAGGAATGGGCTCCCACGTTTTTTACATTTTCTCTCTCCTGGGCTCAACCCATGCACTGTAAAATCCATATTTGGCTCATTTCTTCATGGTTGAACACTTTTTGGCATTGCAAACTTCTTCTTTCACCTCTAGCAAGTGATAGTTGTAAGAATCAGACCTTTTTCACAGTTTGTAATAGGTTTATACCTCTTTGATGGTGGAATGCAAGAGATTTTTACATGGAATTGACAGTGCAAACTCTGTGAATGCTTTCAGTCCTCTGTTTGTATTGTTTTACTTCATTTTAAGACCTCTAATTACATCTATCAGCTTGTGTATGTTTTCCCTTGTTGCATTTCATGAATTTGTGTCTATTTACATGGCAAAAATGTTTCACCACTCCTTTTGGTGCATCACCATCTTTAGTTTAGTTTCATTTTTGCATTTTTATCCATCTCCTTGCAATCTAGGGTAGAATTAGGATTAGAACCTCTCAGTAGTTGTGCAAAATATAGATCTAAATCGAGGAGTTTGAGGAACCAACCTCTATTATAGAGATTCCTCTCTCATTTTCACAAGTCCCACACTTGGAGAGAGGTTTCCATGTTGTGCAATCACACCGGATGCTCTAAATATCATTTAGAACCTTGATTTGCATCCGTGGGTGTCTGGCTGATTTGCAACAACTTGTTCCATCTCGATTCAATAGTTATATAACTTCAATTTTCAACACACGAGACACACAAGACTCTCATGCACCTAAAATGCATTAAATTGACTCAAAGATGGAATGAATTCAGTTGAACCATACATCTCATGACTTGACAAAGTGGAAATATTTGGCATTTATACCACCTTTGAGAGACTCAAGCTACACATGTGTGCATTTAGAGATCCCTAGATCACCTAACCAACATACCTAGATCACATAGGCCAATGTGACATCAAAGGGCTTGACATCAATGACAACACAAGTGACACACACTTCCAACATTTCCAAGCATCATTTATGTGTGTAAAGAGTTGTAGAAAGTTTATATTCATAACTAGATAAAAATCAACATGCATGTGTATATGATAATGACATACTAAGTATTTTTTAGCATGGAAATAGAGTGTACATATAATTATAAGCAATAATAAGTGCAATCAAGATATATAGTATGTTACATGGGTGAAATGGTATGATATGTAATGTGAATGTGATAGTAGAAAGGTGCCCCCGAAAGGATGTGTATGAACATGAGATGAGTTTCATTTATAAAATACCCCTCGACATTCAAGAATGAACCATATAGCAAGAGTGTATCATTGGGAAATGGTTTGATAATGTGCACTAGGAAGATAGATCATTGAAGTGTAGAGGGTAATAAGTGTGATTTTGGTGAGGTTCATTTCACATTTAGACTCTCAAAGATTTGAGTATAAACTATGGAACTTGAGTGCATCATAGGGTAATGATGATACAAGTTTTGTATAAAGTTATATAAGATGAATGGGAAATACTAGATGTGAAAACACAGAGCGTTGTAGTAGAAAATGAGAGACACCCGATAATTTTAGGAGGAGGGAATAAGTGTGATGCTCCCTAAGTGTATGATGTTGAGTAAGCTATCCAATGAAAGTGAAGGGAAAGGGTCCTCCACCAAATGCATGAGGAGATAAAGGCATGTGACCATGCTCTAATATTTATGGTGTATGAGACTAATAATATATCAGTAAATGAGACCTATGTGCTAATGCGGGTGGTGTAAATCCATGTGGAGGAGACCTAGGAGGTGATGAGAACCTATGTGAAGGAAACCTAGGAGGTGATGAGCACCTATGTGAAGGATACCGAGGAGGTGATGAGAACCTATGTGAAGGAGACCAAGGAGGTGATGAGAAACTATGAGAAGTGGTTGTCCAAGTAGGGGAATTAGGTTGATAAGATGGACTGGTGGAATGATGAGAATGATTAGGTTACATGCAAAGGGGGAACTATGTATAGAATGTGCCTTAGATTTGAGAGGTGCAAAGGGCCTAGATTCCTCACCTAGTGCAATGGAAACTTCAAGAGGAGGTTGAGGCCACGGTGTGTATGGTGGAACACCTTTGATAGTGATAACTTATTTTTGTGAATGAATTTTAGACATAAGTGGGTCATAGAAAATATATCCTTAGCAAAATGGAGCCAAGGAAGACCTAAGAGCATGTCACATCCTTTAATTAAAGGTTTCATGATGAATGGAAAAAACATGGTGAGAGGCCCAATTATCACTTAAATCTTGATGAAGCCATTATATTTTGGAATTTGATATGAAATTTTAGATAGTGGCTAGTTAATAGCAATAAAAATCATAGTAGAGCACACACCAATAGGATCCGATGAATCAATCATTATATCATTGATAACATGAGGCCCGATAGAAGCATTAATATGCATTATATTAGAAGAGAATGTAGCATGATGATTGTGATTAGAGAATGTAATGAAATGCAGAGATGCATCAGCATTAACAACTAGAAAATCAAGAGG
This sequence comes from Taxus wallichiana var. yunnanensis, assembly GCA_018340775.1. Taxonomy (NCBI): domain Eukaryota; kingdom Viridiplantae; phylum Streptophyta; class Pinopsida; order Cupressales; family Taxaceae; genus Taxus; species Taxus wallichiana. Next base: position 257,379,463 of record CM031242.1, on the reverse strand, counting down.
CCCCGACAAAGGAGGAGGCACAACATGATATGTCTGTTTGAATTAAAAACAAACAACTTATTTTTCATGTTTAGGGAGAGGATCATTAAAAAAATAGCTTTTTGTTTTCATTGACCAACGTAGATGCCAAAGGCTTTGGGATCTCAATTGCATTGTTTTCAATAAGATATTGAATGAGATGCCTAGGTTTAAAACAATGATCAGTAGGATGACCAATACATTAATGATAGCCACATCTATTATTTTCATCATAACTATGTCCTTTAGGGCAGGGTGGGTCTAGATTTAGATGAGGAGGGCACATAATAAGATTTCTCTTAATAAGATGTGGAAATATAATACATGGAGAACAAGGGAATTTCAATAATGTAATCTTTAGAGGTTCCTATTGAAGCTTTTCAAGAGTAGAAACACGTTAACAAAGAACTTTGAATTTAGTGGGCTTAGGAGATGGCTTGAAGTTTTATTTGATTTGAAATTGATTTGAAGATGATGAAGCTTGATCATGGTACTTGATTTTTTCCATAGATATAAGTTTTCCTTCACACATTTTAAGAGTATAACATAAATGATCAAATGAAGGAGATGTTTTAAATATGACACTCTCTCAGTAGATCCGTAAGAGACTTTAGACAAATAGATCTTGAATTTTTGATTTAAGCAAGCACATTAGTCATATTAGCTAGGTTATTCTTATATCATAATACATAGTCCACTAGACTAGGGTGCATGGACTAGGGAGAGTACACTTAGGAATCATATACCTCTACTAAGATCCCGTGACTCGCACAGGAGCTCGAATTTGGTTTCTCTTGTTTTGTGAGGTGGTTGTTGATAGTCATTGTTAATTGCATGTGTGTCACACCATGATCTCAGAAGTCATGTGTAACCTACAAAGATAAAATGACGTGCAAAACCATCAAAATACATCAAATCCCAAAATTAAAATATGTAATATGGGGATTCATACTTACCTCGGTGGTCACATGACTCGAGTGAACTTACGACCCATCATTTCACTACATTTTAGAATCCATGTAGTTCTTATGTGTGTGAGAGAGAATCATGCCCTAGGATTCCCTTGTACAAATGCACATGATAGTGGGAGATAGCTAGATATACCAATAGAAATAGACATGTAGATGGCAATATGAACTTCCCTATTATGCATGTATGTGGAAAATTCAGTCCCTTTTCCCTTGTATGAGTTCTAGATGAATACATTTCATGTCCTTAGATGCCTTTGGATGTAACCTTAGGTGATGATAATAGATTCTTAGAGCTTGGTCCTTTATTTTGATCACATGTATTTGGATTTATATGGCTCCCTTGTTTGAATTTCCTAATTGACATATGAAAGGCTGACCCATAAGAAAATAAGATGCCTAAAAGATAAAAGAGACCCAAAGAACCTAAAGCAGGGATGAGGGCACCCGAGCATTGGCATCCCGGTGGGCCTTAGTATCCAAAGCCATAAAATATAAACAAGTTAAACACCTACTAGGTTATAGGGTGTAAAATACCGTAGACAAATAAAAGAGGCCAAAGATACATGTCAATTACTAATTTTCTCTCTTAGGAATCATATGAATGTAAGTATGTGTTTATGGACCTAGGAATGTACCCAAATTCATGATTTTATGTCTAAACCCACCCTTACTCATTAGTGTTATTAATCATGATGCACAGGGGAATAGGGTCCACGTGGAAAAATGGTTGGGAATTAACTTGGCGTATTTCTCACTCATCAATAATGTAGGCTACTCTATCAATGACCTCAATCTTACTCGCTTGAATTTTCATGTCTTTGAATAAACCAAAAAAAACCCATATGATGTATCTAGATACCCATCATAGTATGACCCAAAAGAGTCCACACCAAACTTATGGTTCTAGATCATCCTATCTCTTACAACCTCTTATTGGGTCAACCATGGACACATTGCATACACGCTCTCGCATCGTCAGTGTACTTATGTATTAAATTTATCAACAACTAATTTTTTATGCATGATTTTGATCTCAATCCTTAGGATATATTAGTACCATTTCCTAATGATCCTTTCCTAATTTCAACTGCTCCCATAATCTAAAGTATTCCCTACCTAGAGTTCTTTGATATTAGGTCTAAAATGCAAATTAAATTAGCATATTCAGATGTTGATGAGCCTTATGATATTTAAACAATCAACAAAAATAGGTTACCTAATGATATTTTGCATTGATTTCCTCCAGCTTATTCTACCTCGATATCAATTTCCACCTCAAACTAATATGGAGGAGCAAATGAGTGATGACTCAACCTCCAACCAATTAGAATTCAATGAGCTAGGAATCACATAACTCATTTTTGATCACCCTCCCCATTCACCCAGATATTTTAGCAAAATAAATGTTTTACCTACGAGGAGGTGCCTAATATTAAAGGAAAATTGATTTCCTTTGATAAAGATTAGATTGTTTCATAATTTGAGTCTAGGGAGCTAGAATTATTGCACTAAAAACATGCCTTAGCACACATACAATATTATCAATTAGAATCTAATACCATCGATGCATCTTATGAGACCCATATTTATGATACTAGTGACTATGAGGATGAGGAAAAGACACTTCCTTACATTCCTCCGTAATCCACCAATACTTGATCCTCCCCGGGTTATTGATCAAATCTCTAACTACATTGTGTCACGCTCCCATAATAATTCCACCACCTACACTAGCTTTTAAGCCATGCTATGTACTCAATATTGGTCTTGGTGCTCCTATCATGACCATTGTTGATTATGCACCTACATATATCAGCTTAGACACTAGGTATTAGATGTACGAAAATAGGCTCTAGGAATCATAGAGATGGTAGGTGGTATGTAGTAGGCCTTAAAATAGACATGGAATACCATTAATCTATCCCTACCTTAGATAATGATGAGGCTATTCTAGAACTTCTATATTCTTGAGAAGATAAATTCCCCCAACATCATCATAAGTTGGGAAACTTCTCTAAGAAACCTATACACTTTGATGATTATATATCTATTATTAATCGTAGCTACAAGAAAGTATAAAAATTACCCAAGGACCCATATCATTTCCAAGAAGGCAATGTTATGTTAGATGAATCAACCATTAGCATATAACTTGATGATGATCCCACACATGTAGTTATTATTGGTGATTACTTCCTCACATACATGAGTACCACATATAAGTCTTATGAAATCATATAGAGGTATTCACATAGGCATATGCCGATATGATTTACATTGATCCTAAAATTATCTCTCATAACATCATAAATTATATGGATGTCACTCTCTTTTGGAAAAAGATAAGAAATTTCCTCCTCCAAGATCAATGATTTATTTCATAAAGAATTAATCAAACTCTTAGATGCGAGATTCATTCATACAATGGATTATTCCAAATGGGTGTCCAATATCATCCTAGATAAAAATAAGGCCACCTTAGCCATCCATATTTTCATTTACTTTTGAAATATCAACTTTGTTTGTCCTAAAATAACTTTCCTCTACTCTCTCGATGTCGCCATCAATGCCATGACATGGTACAAAATGTTATCTCTTATGGATGGATTATTAGGGTATGACTAAATTCATATTGCTCCCAAATATTAACAAAAACTACCTCCAATATAGAATGGGGCACATAATTCTATTTAAAATTCCCTTTGGACTCAAAACATTGGCATAACATATCAATGTGTCATGATACACATATTTCATGACATCATACATAAAATAGTCAAAGTTTACGCCAATGGTCTACTCATCAAATATCGACACAAATGTTATCACACTCATGACTTAGACATTACCTTAGGGATCCTTAAAAATACAAGGTTCACCTCAATCCCAAAAATGCTTATTCAGGGTGACATGATGAAAACTCCTAGGATTCTGATTATCTAAGTGTCATATTGATGTCAATATAGCAAAGATTAAAGTTATCCACAACATGCCATAACCATCCTCTATAGCATACATATGTACTTTCTTTAGAAAACTTGTGGCAATCTAAAAATTTTTCCTTGAGTTTACCTATCGCACTCATGCCATAAATAGACTACTTTAAAAATATACTAGACTAGAGTGGAACAAATATTGTCAACAAGCATTTGAAAATATGAAGCACTATTTTTACTCGTTACCAACCTTATAGCCTCCTTCACCAAATCGGCCTTTATCTATTATATAACTCTTCCACTCTCGTGTTTATAGGGGAAATGTTATCATGGGAAGATGAAAAGGGTAAGTACCATGTCATCTATTATTTTAGTTAAGCCTTACCTAACTATGAAGCATGATATAAATCCATTGAGTGAGCTTATTTAGCCACATATTATGCAACTACAAAGTTACGTGTTATATCAAACCACCTACGTCATTATCCATATATATACTTTGTGACACTTCTTCTCACATGTTATCCTCTCCACATACCACATCAAGAAGTGGATGGACCTTCTTATACCAATTGGTTTTTTCCCCATCCCGACTTCTCAACCTATTCATGATGCATTACTTGATAAGAAAATCCTCCTCATTAAGAGTATAGAAAACATTATTTCCATCATAGACCAATACTATAGCTTCACGATCGGTCTTAAGGCATAGTCATCCAACCTAATATTGAAGCAATTCCCTCTCTAAAACCAAACCAATGGAAAAAATCATAGAGGAGGATATCACCATCAATCTCCATGAGGATACATAGATGTTACACTTCTACTGGGAAAAGTGCCTCTATGGAGGTAGGGGCAGGATGTGTACTCACCAATTCCTCTAGCGAGGTTTTATCTCTTTCCTATCGACTCAAATTTGAGGTCAGCAACAACATTGTAGAATATGAGGTTATTATCTTAGGTATACAAGCCACCTTGCTAAGAATGTATCCTACCTTCATATCATGGGCAATTCTTAGTTAGTGTGTCATTAGGTTAGTGGTGAATATTAATGTCATAGGAAAAAATGAAATCTTATTATGACTTAGTTCAAGAATTAACACCATGTTTTACTTCATTTACCACATAAGTAATCATGTATGAACAAAATTCCTTGGTTTATTCTTTGGCCACATCTACCACTTAGTTTCATTCATGTTCTAATTCTCATGATGATACACTTATACAAACCATCAAACCCTAGCTACTTCACCTACTAGAAACAACCAATATATCTATCATATCGATCCACATGACCCTGCACAGATCCCTTGGTGTGCTGACATCCAAAAATTCATACAACACTAAACCAACCTACATGGTATTGACCCACAAACAAGATTACGAATACACAAGAAGGATCTCAAATACACACATAAGGAAAAAATCTTATACTATCATAAATTTGAAGGTTCCCTACTCCAATGTGTTAATAAATATGAGGTTCCTCTTGTCTTAGAAGAAGAGCATGGGGGACTTGCAGTGGCCACTTTATTGGTCACGCTACTACACAAAATTACCTACATATGGGTTATTATTGTCCTACACTCGAATATGGCACTCACACATTTACCAAAAAGTGTCAACCTTGTTAATTTTATGATGATTTGGTTCACTCCCCTTTGGCTGAGCTTCAACCCTTCGTGGCTCCTGGCCCTTCAAGATAGGGGATATTAGATTATATCGGTAAATTGCATCAATTTGAATATGGTCATATCTTCATCATTACAACCAAAAAATAATTTAATAAGTGTGTTGAAGCAATTCCTCTCACTAACATGTTTGGTCTTACTAATCCTAATTAATCCTTAATCAAATCATTTTATGCTATAAAATTATCCATACCATCATATCTGAAAATGGTGGGAACTTCAAATGCAAATAAATGAACAAAAATTGAGCTAAATAAAAAAAAAAATTAATTCTCAACAACATATCATCCACAATATAATGGACAAGTCAAATCAACAAACAAAATTCTCAACAAAATATTACAAAATAAATTTTTTGAATGACGACATATTGGTATACAAAGATATATCCTACATTATGGGAATACTTTGGACCAAAGTGTCTATATGGCCATTTTGGAAACCCTATTTTCACTTACTTATGGAGTTGAGGTGGTCCTTCCACTCGAGGTGGAACTCCCTTCACTCCACATCTCCCTTCACAATATCATTCTAGACAAGGAACTCTGTGAATCCTACCTCTATGACTTAGACCTACTAGAAGAATGATGTGACCAAGAATACACTCATAATTAAAAACATAAAAAATGCATTTCCAAACAACATAACAAAATTGTTCATCATGTGCTTTTGATGTGGGTGACCTTGTCCTTAAAATCAATTATACACATGAAAAAGAAGGCAAATAGACTTAGAAATTGACAGGGTCCTTACCTAATCAAAGATATCATAGGTCATAACATATATCATCTTCAAACTAATGAAGGGAACATCTTCAAAGAACCAAAAATGCTCAATTCCTCGGGAAGTTTCATGCATGAGGGATCTAGGGAGTTTTTGTACTTAGCTACCATCTCTCATCCTTTTTATAAAATTCACTACTTGATCAACCTTCTCTAACAACATTATTAACATTTTGGCTTTGTATACCCTAGTATTTCCCATTGGATCATAATGGTATTATAAGCATCCTTTCTTAGACTCATGGGCTTGATTAGATTTCAATTTCTATCTGATAACATTATTTTTATTAGCATCTACCTTATGGTTTTTTACACTTTTCAATGTTGGTATCCTCCCTTTGGGCTAATCATCCACTTCTCCTTATTTACACCTTCAAGTTTAGGAAAATTTCTCTTTATAACTTCTACCATATAGTTTTTTGTGATTTTCAGCATTGCTACCTATCACTTGGCTATGACACTATGAAACCTTTGCATATGACATCTTGACACTATGATAAGACCTGCATCCCATGGGCCCCTATCTAGGTGATTTATGTCTTATTTTACTGATGATCTTCTAGTGTTTCCTTTCAATTTTTCTTCTCCATGGTTCTTGCAGATTGATTACACCCCGCATATGGTAGGATGAGTGATATTATCATGTATGAATTGGTGGGTATATTTTATTTCAACTATTCCTTTCAACATTAATTTTAGTATTGGTGTTATAGACTTTCTTTTAAATTGACCACAAAATGTTTTACTATTACGACATTAAGTGATCAATAGTTGGGGCATATGTATATACCTACTTTTTCATGTTTCATCTTTCATATATGTTACTAATGATTTACTTTATGTAGATAAGTGTCACTAATGCATATATTTCTTGAGTAGGTGCCTTAAGGGGCCTGCTATGAATGGGGAATGGTTATTCATGTAACCACTATGGGTTAGAGAGATTAAAAAGAGAGAGGGTCGCTGTTTGGTCTTGGCCTTAGTTTTCCTTGTACTAGTTATCCTCTCTTCTTAGGTCTCACACACATTGTATTCCCGACATTTTGCTTATATCTCACCATCTCGAACCTTATTCATCCATGTCCATGATCTATTACACTTATTTTCACTTTTCATGACACATTATCTCCTTTTATAACACTTGTCGACGCCATCACCCATGGGTGATGGTGTTAGTGTCATGTTTTGATTTTTTGATGTCATCACCCATGGGAAATGACATCCTATATATACACACCTTAACTTGAAAATCAAATGAGAGGAAGCGTGGACCTTAGAACTTATTTTGCACTTATCTTTTGCACCATCTTTATATCTTCTCACTTAGCTCTTGGTTCGTCTTGCACTTTGATTGGATTGGATTGGACACTCTTCTTCTTAGTTGGTTTACTTGCACTATTATGTCATCTATAGTGAGTCTAGAATAAGAATGGTGTTCTCATTCTCCACCTAATAATAATTCTCTCAATGTGTTGTTTTTTTGAAGAGATAGATGCATCATTGATCACCCTACAGGTACAAGGTGAGTTCTCTAACCAGATTTTGTAATTTTTCATAGATAAATTTGTCATCTTACCTTATTGTGTTATGTTAGCTTAGTAATACATATGTTTGGATGCTAGTTAGCATATTACTCTTATTAAATATCATTTCGTTAGCTTTACATTAATTTCATTTTAGTTATATTGTGCATGCTTTCCCTTTATATTATTGGTCCATACCTCTCCTCACCCAATCACCAATATCATAGAAGGATTATCTCCTCTATCTTGATTATGGGCCGTGGAAACCCTATGTTGACCTAGTGTAGGGATTAATACCCTCTAGATATGTAACCCTAATGATCTTTTAGCCCCTTTAAATTTATCCATCAGATGTCATTTCATGTGTGTTTCCTACCTGTTTCCTCAATACCATGTAGAATAGATTATTGGTGCCCATAATTATCATAATTTATTTTAGCTTCACATCATTGAACATGTTCTTGTTATCAATTTGAATTTGTGTTTAGTATAAGTGTTTCCAATTTTCCTCAGTAAGTCTTTCTATTTGGTTAAAAACCAAGTACTCATCTTATTATGTGTCTCACTTGAAGTTTCAAGGTTTCGCAAGTTTGAAGTAATTTTTTTATTATATTAGGTAAAAATAGGATCAAATCCTAGAGGCCTTACAAAATTTTTGAAGTAAATGAAAGTGGGTACATTGGTGTATTTTCAAGACAATTGAACATTTCTACAGGATATGAGTATTGCGTGCAAAATGTAAATTTTCTAGGATACCCGAGGCAAGGAAAGATTTTGGACATTGTGAGAAAATCATAAAATTATACGTTGTATCACCACTACATTTGTGTGAAGTGTAGGTCAAGTTCCTAACCCCATGATATAAAATAAAATATAAAGTGAATTCTCAGGGGAAGAAATGGCGATGTCAAAGTGTGCCCTGCACCCGAGAATGTGTAAATTGTCTGTTTGACCCCAAGGCCCAAAGAGGTATGTTTTACTAACTTGGTAAGTGGTAGATCTTCAAATCCTAAAATTTAATTTTCATTTTTGTCTTGCCTGGAAATATTTTAAGTCCGGTTTGAGGTTTTCATCGCAGAGCTGAATCTTTGTCGTGATAATTGATAATGTTTAATGCATTTCTTGGTTGTTCACGAGTAATAAAATGAAGGATAAGTATTTAATATTTTCCAATGGGAAAAATAAGATTTATTGAGAAGTTAATGGTTGGATTCATCTTACAGGATAACTTGGAGTTGTGTAAATTGTGTGTTTAATAGCAAAAATATTTTAAAAATATTAATTGTTCAAGTTTATTTATGGTGTTGTGTATGTGTATGTGAAGTGAATTGCGAATTTATGAGGTGCTAAAACAAAAGAAGGGAAAATATTCCATACAATAAAAAATGGAGTGATATATGACAAAAATGGGGTTCTATTACAGGGCCCCTTCCTCAAAGATATATATGCACAAAAAGAAAATACAAAAGTGAAGGATTACATTTGAATAGGTGGTTAATCCTCTATATTCATGGCCTCCCCTAGAAGCAATGGGAGGTGTGCTAGGAGGAAATTCCTACAAATCATAAATTCCTCATGGGCCACTATGCTGATTATGAATTGAATGTCCATTTCTAGGCCCCTCGACATTCCTTTTGCCATTAATTTTAGCACCACGACCCGCGACCTGCTCAAAATATGATTTAAATCCTCCATCCAAATGAGCAATTTTACCCACTCATGAAGGTGAAGACCCCCCTTCAAGCTAGATTTCAAGCCATGACCTATCATTTCTCAACTTATAGAGGCATGTGGAGTATCAATAGTAGGTGCTTATGGGATTTCCTTTTACTTCTTTGAGGGAAGATCCCCGGTCATTGTCATTTTAGAAGATCAAAGCTCAACCACTATAGGTTCCAGGTGCAAAGAGTCACTCCTCTATGTCATCCAATCATGCGCATTTAGAGGTGGTTTGTCCCCTTTAGGCAGGAATTTTATGGTTCGTAAAGTAAGTTACACTTATAATAGGAAAGGGGTATAGTAGGCCATATACATGTGCCACTTCTCATTATAAATCCTCTGGTGATGGTGATACCATTGGTGTTTCAAGTGCTCTGTATCTAGGTGATACTCAAGAAGGAGTAGGTGATGATGTAAGGTATGGTAAATGGGAAAGGGTGCCCATAGTTTGATGAGCCTATTTAGAAATTACATGAATGGTGCATTATGGGAGGAACCATCAAGGGGATTGGTACGCACATTTGGAACATTGAAAACAAACTTGATGAAGGCCTCATTTGGCCTTGTAAAGTGAAAAAGTTCACTTAAGTTCTCAATCTTGGGACCTGATGGGATAGCTCCTAGGATTGGTAGGGCCATGGTAGAAAGGGGGCATGTAAGCAAGAAAATATGGACAAATCTATAGAACTTGACTGATAAATTATGATCCACTGGAGAAACAGAGTTACGTTTACGTAAGAAGTTTGATTTTGATGACGTGCACCAACCATTATGTCACCTTAAATGTTCATATCTTTCTTGGATCAGTTGCAAGGCACCGATAAGATTAAATTAGGGAATTTTTTTATGAAAAGAATTTCCTTAGAGGATAAATAAATGTTCACATTTTTTATAAAGGTCTCGTCAAATTAAACACCTTTATTTTCCATGTCACATTTAATCTCAAGTGGAAAATCAAATCAAAAGAAAAATAAAATCAATATGATGTGGAAAATATTTCACTTGGTTGTTCTCGTACGATAGTAGAAGCATGATCTTAAGCAAAATTGAAATTTATCATGAAGGAAATATTCCTTATTATTCCTTAACAACCTCAAAGGATGGCTTGAGCATGAATGAATTGAGATTCCAATGGAATATTCATTAAAACCTTGATGTGGATAATGTTGTATAAGGAGATGAGGGTTTTCAAAAAGAGGGGGAGGAGGAGTTTTTAGTTGGAAGAGGGATAAATATTCATAGGCGCTTTGGGATTTTTAGGTGTATGATTCAGCCATGAGAATTTACACTTTCTTGGTGTAGGCATTGTTATATTTTCCATTTGTTTGGAATTCATGTTAAGGTGATTACATATGTATAGTCATTAACATCCTTTGAGAGCATGTGTATATTTTTCCCTTGTTTTTCTAAATCAAATGGATCTATTCAAATAATATACTATAATTATTTTGGTCATACTTTTCTTGTAAAATGATATTAGGAGTGGGGTAATGCATTTTTTCTTTAATATCTTGTATGGGTTATAGATGAAGTTCTAAATGGAAATACTCTATTGATGGTTAGTTGGTTAGGGTGGTGGAAAATAATGATGTCCTTTAGGGGTACTTTGGGATGTCATCCTTGAGTCCTAGTAAAATTCCTTACTTGATCAAACAATGACAAGTAATATGTTTATATATCTTGGGGGTCCCTTATTTTCATAACATTTAGCATAACTCACACACAATGCTTTAGTCTTAGGGGTCCTAAGCTGGATCATCAGGGATTGGGGTCATTTTTTTCTTAGAGGTTCCTTGTGACTGATTTCATATGGAAGGCTCATTTTATATTACTCCCATTTCATGAAACAATAAAGGTGTTATGATGCAATGGCTGACATAGTTCTTGATCTTTCTTACATCCTTTGATATCTGAGTTTTTCCTCCTCATAAATCCATCTCCATCCCTCAAATCTTAAAAAATTACTCGATACCAAAAGCATCTTGTAAATATCACCTTATTTACTTATTTCATATAATACATGCTAGTGAAATACACATTCAATGTGCATACCTCAAGTGTTTTCACTCATCATCAAAGATCCTTGACATTAACTTAGGATGACACATACAAAATCTTTGGAGTCAATGTTGAGATCACATTAAATTTGTCTTTAACATCATGTGTCAAAGTTCTCAGTGTTTGTAGTGCTTTGTGACCACTATTTCAAGTGATAACTGCATGTGGTGGATAAAGATGGCATTCGATTGACCTACCCGTCTAGACTCGAACTTGTAACTTTTTCCTCCCTCTTTTCAACCCCTCGGGATACACCTTAGGTCCTCTCACCTTGACTTAGGCATTCATAAGTAACAAGGAAATCAACCACACCCTTTATTAAGGTTCCTCCCCATCGCTCCCATGGAGAGATCGGACAGTGAGCGGAGGGAGATGACATCCCTTCTACAAAATGAAAACTTATGTGGGAACCTTCTCTCACCTCAACCTTTATGATTCTTTCTCTCTCCCCAGGGGTGTCACCCTAGAGCAAACACAGATGATTTAGGAGTACAAGTTATTAAGACACATTCTTGGCCCACCATACAAAAACCATGGTGTAAATAAGAGCAAAAAGAAGAAGCATGATAATCATAACAATTTCAATGTAATAAAACAATAATAAAAACAATAGAAAACCATGTGTTAGTATAAAATAAGTGCATACAATGTAGAAACAAATACAAATATAACAAACAATGTCATATAAAATGAAAAGTGCCTACAAACATGGGATACCAATGGTGTCGTAAGATAATCAAGGCCTTTAGAGTGGTAAATAAAAGAATCATAAACACACAAAATTCATAATGTTGCAAACACAAGACACCCATGGTGTCACAAGACAATCAAGGTCCTTAGGCCAAAAATAGAGTATTAAAAATAATACACACACAACTAACAAACATGTATGAAAAGTAGGTGTATCTAAATGTGATGAAAATATCATAGCAAATGATATAAAATATTCAAAGTGAAGAAATAAATCTAAGCATTGCACAAGACACATGTGTTAGTCATATTAGTCCAAAAGATAGAAAATACACAATATATACATGTAACTAAGTGTAATGAGGAAAGAAAGGAACTATAATAGAAATATAGGACTTGGATACAACATGTAAAAGTAGATGCCCCAGTGGTTATCAGTCCTAGGAAAGGGTTAGGATAACACATTTCATTGTGTATCACTTTGTGTACGTCCCACAATATGCTCAATATACCATGTAAATACATGCGTGTAATGAAGAAGTGATATCTATAAAACCAAAGTAATAAACAACATGTATATTGTAAAGTGCAAATAATGCATGTCATACAAATAGGTTTTAATTTTAAATTTTTAAAATTTTTTAATGTTTTAATATTTTTAAAATATTTCAAAGTGTTGATATAAAGTATGCAACTAAATATGGGAAGAAAATTTTCCCTCCTATGTGTGTGTGGGGTGTGTGTGCATGTGCATGCGTAATAAATACAATAAGAAAAGTTTCCTTCTTATGTGTGTGGGGTGCGTGCATGCGTATGTGTATGGAAAGTGAGGTTCAAGTGTGGAATTGTGTTATTATGTTAAATGTATATCATGCAAAATTTAAAATTTTGGCAATGACAACTAACCCCTATTTGAAATCTTTTTCCAAAACACTCAAACCCTTCCTCCAAACCAGAATTTATCAATTATTTCTTCCTCATTTTGGATGATATGATCATGATAACATGGTTCAAGTGTGTTTCATATGTAGGTAAGTACATCTATGTGTATGTATGAAGATACTAAGTTTTGAGGTGGAATAGTGCTCCATAAAGCAGTAAATTAACTATTTTTACCTATATCACAACATGAAAACATCCTTCAGAAGATAGTTGAAAGGGCTCAACCCATTTGGAGGTTATGTAGAAAAATATTAAATATATCTAGGTAGTTTCAAATAATTATGTGAAACTATGTGGTGTTGTGATCAATTCAAGCAAAATTGGGTCATTGTGGATACAAGGAATGTAAGCTTTAACAGAGAAAGTGAACTTGTTCTAGATATTCTAGGAGTTCGAGGAGGATTTTGAATATTAAAAAATATCTAATGAAAATATATTGAGTACAGACATGATGGATATATCACTTTCGATCCTTATCCCTATAACTTTCCGTGATAGTCCTGGTCACCACTCACTACCTCTTTGTGTTAAAAGAGTGACTATGAATGATAATAAAAATTTAAAAAAGAATAAATTATTTAAAATAGTTTTAATGATCTCATTAGTTTTTTTGGATTTAAAATCATATAAGGCTTGGCCTTCAAACTCTAAGATTTACTCTCGTGGTAGAAAAAGTAACTTTTGTGTTCTATTCTTGCATTGGTAGGTGATTTAATATAAATGGAATTAAATATAATTATAGAGTAACTATTGTAATGAATGATATAAAAATTCTGATTCATAGTATGATGTAAGGAAACAAATATGTACAAATGTGAAACCCTAATAAAGAGAGGGAGATAAAGAGAATTAGTTGATTCTTGAGCAATCTAGAAATGATCTGGGTAGGTGAATAGCTGAAACAGACTGAGAGGAATGTTTCAAATAGGAGAACCCATGAGAGGAAAGGATCACCTAGGTTCTAGTGTCTCTTTTGGGTTCTAGTGTCTGTGTGAATGACAAGGATCTAGTCTCTTCTATGTAGGAGGAGCTTCATTGTTAGTCCATGGTTGTCTCTCTAATTTCTCTCCTTGATTGTTGAATGTACATGTAACCTGTAAAACAAGTTGTCTATCTACACATAGAATATAATAGAAAAATATTCATAATTTGGAGTTGGGATAACCCTTGTGGTCACCCAAATAGTGAACTTAGTACCGAGCACTACACTACATTTCAGACTCCATGTAGTTCTATGTGAGAGTGTGTGTAATGATGCCCTAGGATGCCCTTGTGTAAGTTTCACTAAGGTAGCGGGATAAATCTAGAATGATCCAATGATGAACATGTGTGTGATGAAATAAAATATAATTCCCATCCTATGTTGTGTATGTAGAAGAATGCAACCCTTGTTCCTTGAATAAATGTGTTAGATGGATGCTTTGAAGTACTTTTGTGCCTTTGGATGCAAGATCGAGATGATAATATGTAATTCTTAGTGCTTGGTCCCTTATTTGAGAGCTATAACTATGTATATATATATATATATATATATATATATATATAATCGTTCCTATTTTAATTTAATAATTAATAATTGGAAGGTTGTCCCATAAGTATAAAATATGCCCAAGAAGTAAAAGAAACCAAAAAGAGTAAGAAAAGGGTAAAAAGGGTCAAAAGCACCCAAGAGGGACAAGAGTGTCTCTGGCACTACTTTTCTAATTGGGTGCTAGTGTTAAACACCATAAAAGATAAATCAAGAAAATATCAAAAGGGTTGTAGGGTGTGCAAGATCAATAAAAGTATAATATATAAAGCAAAATACCTTTTTAATTACTAGTTTTCTTGTTTAAGAACCATGTGTATATTAGTATGGTCAAGGACCTAGAAATGTATCCAAGTGCATAGATTTTGTGTCTATATTTAACCCCACTTTATGTTGTTGAGTGAATAATCGATAACATAAAGTAGATAGAAGATGTGTACCTTGTAATCCTGTAGAGAAGAGTGTTTTCGTTAGCATGCCAAGTGGGAAAGTGAAGCGTGAAGTGATCGCAATGTGAAGCATGAAGACTAGGAAAGGGAAGTAGACCCTAGGGGTGAAGCGTATGTGTAGTAGCATGTTATGTATTATGGATAGACCTACAAAAGAAGAGTGAAAGAGTAGTTAAATTCTTGTATATGAGAAATCAAAGTAACATGTGTATAAGTAAGTAAAAGTGTGAAAGTATGTAAAAGGAAAGTGTGCACTTGATATGTAAGAGATTATGAGATAGAAAATTTGTCTTAATTACTTAGAGTTGTTTTATTTGAATGTTGATGGTGAGGTTTTTGGGAGATCTCATTCCGAGAATGAGGTTTTTGTGAGATCTCATTCTAAGAATGAGGTTTTTGGGAGATCTCATTCCAAGAATGAGTTTTTTTGGCAATCTCACAAATGAGAGTTAGTATTTTGGGCGATCTCACGCCAAGTGTGAGAGTTTTGGGTGATCTCATGCCAAGAGAAGAGTGTTGGAGAGAGAGGTATAATTTTTCTCTCCTTCCATGATGCTTCCTAAATAAAAACATCTACATATGGTATGTCCTAATTTTTTTATTGTTTCGATTAGTCCCTATTGTAACTGAAATGTAATGATAAACTTAATTTTGTAATTGGAGGCAAGTGCATACTACTATAGAATTGTTTTGAAATTTTTTGCAAACTGTGTTGAATTAGGAAAATGACTATGTTTTCCTTAGGACACAAGCCCCTACCACTATTGTCTAGATCTAGGTGCTAGTTTGTGCTCTATGTTTTAGACCCAAGTATATTTCTAGGCCAATATGTGACTATGTGCATGTGTTGTTACTATATTGTATTGTTCTCAGTATTATAGGTCTAAGATATTATAGGGTTGATTTTTTATCCAATAGATACCCCCTCATTTGGGGTGCATGTAATAATTAAAGGAGAATGTGGTACAAAGGAGAGGACCCAATATGTATTTGAAGTGTACTCCTCCAAGGGTAGGGCATGTGCATAGTAGAAACCAAGGCACATGCACAAAAGGTGGGCTAGTAACAGCAGTTAGTAAAAATGAGATAGCATGCAATAGAAAAAAATGTAATAAGAAACAAGGAAGACAAGATGGATTGTTAAAATTGGGTTTCTTACATGGTACATTGCTCACAATGTCACAAGATAATCAGGGCCAAAGTGGCCAAAAACATAATTATCAAGAAATACATAGGGCATAACCAACAAAAATAACAAAATGTAGCAAATAATAGTAAGAAAAATGTGAGAGATAGCCATGGTTGTATGGATCCCGCAAGATAAATGCTACACATGAAACACTCATTAGTATGTTAGAAAGATAGATAGTATGTCAAATCATGTATAAATAAATGAAAAATTAAAGTGATTGTAATGAGAAGTAGTAAATAATGTGATGATAAAATCTATGGTGTATGAAGTATAAGAGTAGCCAAGGTAGATGCCCTTATGAGCCTTGGTGGGACTAGTAAAGAGTTTTGTTGAGCATCATTCATCATGTTGGAATTTTTGATAGGTAGGTATTGCATTCACCTCAAGATATCGAGTGAATGTGTATGTGTGTATAAAAATATAATGACATACTAATAATACATCTAGAATAGGAAACAAAGTGCAACATGTAATTAGTATAAATGAACAAGAGTAAATGTAACCAAGATATGCAAGTTTTGTGTGAGTGTGATGGTGTGGTGTGATATGTAAGATGTGTATATGGTGTGAGCAACATTTACCCCTAGTAGATGTGTATGGGAGGAGGTTCATTTATATATGCTCCCTCAACATTCAATAATGAAGCATAGAACAAGAGTGCATCACCGGGAAGTGAGTCTATTATGTGAGAGTAGATGCTATAAAGATATATGGTGAAGCATCGAGCATGAAGCATAGATAATGTGAGGTTCATGAAATAAGTGTGCCCTCAATAGTCACATGTGAACCATAGCACTAGAATGTGTCATCAAGAAATGAGTCTTATGTGTGTGATCGAGAGTAGATTCTAAGAAAGATGTATCATGAAGCACCGAGCATGAAATATCCGGAATAGGTTAGGTTCGTTTAAGAATTAGACCCTCAAATTTCGAGTATGAACCATGGAACTAGAGTGTGTCATCAAGTAATGAGTGTGTTGCATGAGATTAGAAGATAGAAAAAATATATAATGAAGCATAGAGTATGGAGTGTGTAGATAATGTGAGGTTCATTGATGCAAAGTACGCCTCAACACCAAGTTTGAATCGTAGCACTAGAGTGTGTCATTGGGTAATGAAGGTACAATGTTTGTACCAAATATGTAGGAGTGCTTAGGAAGATGAAACGTGAAGCATATAACATGAAGTGAAGTAGTATATACTATAGACGATGAATAATAATGTACAATGGGAGGAAGTGTGTAAGGGATATAAGACTATCCGACAATAGTAAAGGGTGAGGAAACCCTACCTAATATTTGAGGAGACAAAAGACATGTGATAGTGATATAATGTTGGTAGTGTAGGAGAGTAACTATGTGCACGTGAATAAGACTGATGTGGTGAAGGAGGTGGAGAATACCTATAAGAAGGGGTTTCCGAGTAGGGATCTTAGGCCGATAAGGTGGACTAATGGTTTGATGAGGAGAATAAGGTGGAGAACACTCATGAGAATGGAATACCTAAATAGGGGACTTAGACCAACAAGGTGTACTAATGGACTAATGATGACAATAATGTGGTGATATAAGTTGTGTGTGAATAGGATAATTAGGTGCAAAAGTAGCTTTAGACTTGAGAGATGCAGAAGGCATAGATGCCATGATTGGTCCATAAATGTCAACAAGATTGGGTCGAGGAAATGGTTTATGTGGTGGAATACCTTTGATAGTGACAAGTTATTTGTGGTGGATGAAATTGATACATAAGTGATGCATGGAGGGGATGGCTTGGGCAGTGTAAAGTCAAGGGAGACCTAAGAGCATGTCGAAGATTTGATTGAAGATGTAACAATGAATAGTATAAGCATGGTGAGGGGCCCAATTGTAATGGGAAGCTTGACATGACCATAATAATTAGGAACTAAAAATGTGATAATAGATGTTGGAAATTTGATAGCTAGGAGGAGTGCCATGGAGCATACATTGGTAACATCCAATGGATAGACCATAGTATTGTTGATGGTATAAGAACCAATAGAGGCATTGATATGCAATGAATGAGAAGTAAATTTAACTTGATAGTTATGATACGAGAATGTGATAACAGATATAGTGGCACATCAAAGCACAAGTAATTATAAAGTCAAGAGGCCCTGATGAAGGAGGAGGCACAACACGATATGTATGGTTTGTAGAAGAATTGGTAGCTTGTTTGTCATGCTTTGGTAGAGGGTCATTAAATTTTTAGCTTTTGATAACCATTGGTTGGTTTGGTTGTCGATGGCTCAAGGATCTCGATTGCATTGTTATCAATAAGATATTGAATTATATGTTTAAGTTTAAATTAGTGATCATTGTGATGCCCAATGCATAGGTGTTAGTCACATCATGCCTTTTCACTATAGTTTTTGCCACAGAGGTGAGTAGGATCAAGATGGAATGGTGGAGGAAGAGTTATAAGATTACTTTCAATAAGATGTGGCTTTAGGAGCCTAGATTTATAAAGTAGTTTAGTAAAATTACATCGTGTTATGTTTGTGGAGCAAATTTTCATGGGTGGTTTATTAACCCATTCACTATAGGGCACGCAGGGTGAGTAGGATCAAGATGTGGTTTCCAGGAAGTTTTGTAAAGATTACTCTTGAGGCTTTACCTATTGATGTACTTATAAATATATGGACATACAATAGGGTGGTTTATATGGGTAATGGGTATCTATTAGATTTTTGGTGTTTTGTAAAACCCCTGACCTATTGGTACTTAATAGTGTGTGTAGTGTGTGTGAATTCAAGTGCGAATTTGGGAGGGTTTGTTGAGAACAACTCCAAACAAGATCTAATTATTGTAATTGTGAAGACTGTTGGCTTGTAATAAAATCTAAGCAAGTGTTCTTGGTGGATGTAGCCCACATTGGGTGAACCATGTTAAATATTGTCTTCGTGTTGTGCATATTTCATTTCTGTAATTCTATTCATACTTCTTATTATTGTGATTCTGAGGAATTATTCGCATTAGATTCTATTAATTCCTAACAACTGGTATCAGAGCTTTGGTTGTGTTTGCTGAAGTGTTGAATCATAGGAAGGGTTATTAGCTTGAGTGGGAGCTATGGACAGACGATAATAGATATCAGGGTTGAGAAGTTCAACGGGAAGAACTTTGGTCTATGGAAGATGCAGATGGAGGATTTTCTCTATCAGAAGGACCTTCATATTCCGCTGGAAGGAAGAGAAAAGAAACCAACAAGTATGAAGGATGAGGATTGGGAGCTGCTTGATAGGAAAGCACTCGGGGCCATCCGGTTATGCCTTTCATCTTCAGTCGCATTCAATATAATAGAGGAGAAGACTACAAAATCTCTCATGGATGCATTAGGGAAGTTATATGAGAAACCTTCTACCTCAAATAAAATATTTTTGATGAAAATATTATTTAATATGAAAATGTCTAAGAATGGCTCAGTTGCTGATCATTTAAATGATTTTAACACGGTTGTGAGTATGTTAAACTCTGTGAAGATTAAATTTGATGATGAAATAAGGGCTCTATTAATTTTGTGCTCCTTACCAGATAGTTGGGATAGCCTAGTTATGGCTGTGAGTAACTCTATTTCTAACAATGCAAAATTGAAGTTTGAGGATGTTATAGGTGTGATCCTGAGCGAGGAAATGTGAAGGAAAATCTCCAGGGAATCCTCTGCTTCAGGGAATGCTTTTTAGTGGAGAGTAGAGGGAGATCGAGGACTAGAGGAAAAGGTAACCATGGGAAGTCAAATGGTCGCGGAAGATCTAAATCCAAGAGTAAGATGGAATGCTGGAACTGTGGAAAGATTGGTCATGTGAAGAAGGATTGTTGGGCTCTTTGAGAAAAGAAGAACCAACATGAAGAAACAAAAGAGGTGAATGTGGCAGAAGGTAATATCTGTCAGGATGCTTTGATTCTCTCTTTGGATAACATTGTTGAGTCTTGGGTATTAGATTCAGGGGCTTCTTTTCATGCTACTCCACATAGGCATTATTTTATTGATTATGTTCAAGGAGATTTTGGACATGTTTATCTTGGTGATGATGAGCCTTGCAGTATAGTTGGAAAAGGATGTGTTCAGGTCAAGATGTAGAATGGGAACACATGGCTACTGAAGGATGTCAGACATGTGCCTAAGTTGAGGTGAAATTTAATATCAGCAGGGCAGCTGGGTAGTGATGGCTGTATGGTCAGTTTTACACAGAGACTCTTGGAAGGTGACCAAGGGTGCTCTTGTGGTAGCAAGAGGTAAGAAGGTTGGTACTTTATATTTAACTAGTAGTGTTGATTACTATAATTTAGTTGCTGCAGATGGAGATGTAACTTTGTGGCACTATAGGCTTGGTCACATGAGCCAAAAAGGCATGCAGATTTTGAAGGACAGGTTACCCGGATTAAAATATATTGATCTGGAATTCTGCGAGGATTGTGTGTATGGGAAATAGAAGTGGGTAAAGTTTCTCAAGGTTGGACCCACAAGGAAGGAGAACAAGTTAGAGCTGGTACATTCAGATGTATGGGGACCGGCTCAGGTATCTTCCATTGGTGGTTCAAATTATTATGTTACCTTTATTGATGATGCAACTAGGAAAGTTTGGGTATATTGCATTAAGAAGAAATCTGATGTGTTTGAAACTTTCAAGAAATGGAAAGCCTTGGTTGAGAATGAAACAGGTCTCAAGTTGAAATGCCTCAGGTCAGATAATGGAGGTGAGTATTGCAGTAATGAATTTTATGATTATTGTTCTCAAAATGGAATTCGAAGATAGAGGATGGTTCTAGGAACTCCACAACAGAATGGGGTTTCAGAAAGGATGAATAGGACAATCATGGAGCGTGCTAGGAGCATGAGGTTACATGTAGGGCTGCCTCTTATGTTTTGGGCAGATGCAGTTAGCACAACATGATATCTGATTAATAGAGGACCTTCAATGCCTTTGGATGGAGGCATACCTGAGGAAGCTTGGTCTGGTAAGAAAGTTGACTATTCATTTCTTAAAGTCTTTGGATGTGAAGCATTTTCTCATATTGACAAGGATGATAGGACCAAGTTAGAGGCTAAATCTGAAAAATGCACTTTTATTGGATATGGTGTGGATGACTTTGGTTTCGTTTATGGAACATTAAGGATAAGGAAATAATCCGATCTAGGGATGTAATCTTTAATGAAAAAGTCATGTATAAGGATCAGTTGCAGAAAAATAGGGAACAAAAGAAGGAGTACATAGTGTTAGAAGATATTGGAGATGGAAAAGTTTTCAAGGAACTAGATCAGGTACCTACTCCTCAGGAACCCCAAACTCCTGAGGTGAGAAGGTCTTGTAGGGTAAGAAAAGAACCTGAACATTTTACTCCATCTTTAAATTATTTATTACTCACTGATAGTGGAGAGCCAAAATGCTTTGATGAAGCAATGCAGGTGGATGCCAGAAATAAGTGGGAGCTAGCCATGGATGAGGAGCATAGATCTCTCATGGAAAACCAGACTTGGGATTTGGTCGAGCTACCTGAAGGCAAGAGAGCATTGCAGAATAAGTGGGTGTATAGAATAAAAGAGGAGGATGGAGGCAAGAAAAGATACAAGGCCCAGTTGGTGGTCAAGGGGTTTGCACAAAAGAAAGGTATTGACTTTGATGAGATTTTTTCCCCAGTAGTAAAAATGACTTCTATTAGAACTGTTCTTGGGATAGTTGCAGTTGAAGATTTGCACTTAGAATAGTTAGATGTGAAGACTACATTCCTTCATGGTGATTTGGAGGAGGAATTATATATGAGGCAGCCACAGGGATATGAGGTCAATGGGAAGGAGAACCTGGTGTGCAAACTGAAGAAGAGCTTGTATGGATTAAAACAAGCTCCACGGTAGTGGTACAAGAAGTTTGACAGTTTCATGATGGAACAAGGATACTCCAGGTGTCATTCTGACCATTGTGTATACATAAAGAAATTTGATGATGATAGCTACATTATTTTATGTCTATATGTTGATGATATGCTAGTAGCAGGTAAGAACATGTAGGAAATTAAGGTACTCAAGAAGTAGTTGAGTGACTCCTTTGCTATGAAGGATTTGGGTGCAGCAAAGCAAATCCTTGGTCTGAGAATAACTCAGGAAGGGAAGGAGAAGAAACTGACTTTATCTCAAGAAGAGTACATAAAGAAGGTCTTGGAGAGGTTCAGTATGCAAGATGCTAAACCAGTTGGGACTCCTTTGGCAGGTCACTTCAAGTTATCAAAGGAGCAGTGTCCCAAGACTGAGGAGGAGAGATTCAATATGTCCAAGGTACCTTACTCATCAACAGTTGGCAGTTTGATGTATGCTATGGTATGCACTAGGCTAGATATTGCCCATGTAGTGGGAGCAGTGAGTAGGTTTATGAGTGATCTAGGAAATGAGCACTAGCGAGCGTAAAGTGGATACTTTGGTATTTGAGAGGGACCATGGGTACTATTTTGTGTTACAGTGGATTAGACACTACTTTGTGTGGATATGTGATACAGGCTGAGAACAAAGAGCTAGATTTCATGGTTACAGAAGGTTGTGGCTTTGTCAACCACTAAGGCTGAGTATGTTGTTGCTACAGAAGCTAGTAAGGAGATGATTTGGCTATAACAATTTCTTGATGAGTTGGGGCATAAGAAGGAAGTTGGAAAGCTATATAGTGATAGTTAAAGTGCTATTCACTTAGCTAAGAACTTTGCTTTCCATTCTAGGACAAAGCATATACAGTTGAGATATCACTTCATCAGGACAACTTTTGAGGAAGATAAGTTGAAGTTGGAGAAGATTCATACCAGTCAGAATCCTGTAGACATGATGACCAAGGTGGTCACAAGGGATAAAATAAAGCTATGTTTAGCTTTGGTTGGCCTTCACGGATGACAGTGAAGGGTTGAGAAGCTTGCTCAATGGAAATCAGTCTCCAAGTGGGAGATTGTTATGTTTGTGGAGCTTGTTTTCATGTTAGAGTTTGGTACACCTTCCATGTGTTACACTTGGATTTTTTATGGTGGTCTCGCTCTCCTATGAGTGGGTTAAGGGGGTTCGGGGTAAAGCCCCGAAGAAAACTTTCATGGGTGGTTTATTAACCCATGGGTAATGGGTAACCGTTATGGGCTGTTGGATTTTCAGTTTCCATTGTTTTGTAAAACTACCTCTTTGGCTACCTATTGATGTACTTATAAATAGATGGACATACAATAGGATATATATCAGTGTGTTTTGTGAAGGTGAATAGTGTGTGTGAATTCAAGTGCAAATTCGGGAGGGTTTGTTGAGTGCAGCTCCAAACAAGATCTGATTATTGTAATTATGAAGACTGTTGGCTTGTAATAAAATATGAGCAAGTGTTCTTGGTGGATGTAGCCCACATTGGGTGAACCATGTTAAATATTGTCTTCGTGTTGTGCATATTTCATTTCTATAATTCTATTCATACTTCTTATTATTGCGATTCTAAGGAATTATTCCGCATTAGATTCTATTAATTCCTAACACATCATGTGGGTTGTAATTGAATCTTTTTAGGTGTAGAAACAATGGAAATATTTTCCTTAGCTTCATGGGCTTAGGAGATGGTTTGAAATTAGATTTTTCTTGAAACCTAATAGAATATGAAGATGAAGAAGCATTATAGTCTTTCAATTTTCCCATAGATAAAATTTTTCCTTCATGCAATTTGATTGTATGGCATATTTGATAAAATGAGGCAGAGGTATCAAAGATGATGCTCACTTGAAGTGGAGGTAAGAGAAATTTAATAAAGAGATCTTGCATATCAGATTTAGCAAGTACATTAGTCATCTTAGTAACATAATTATTATAATTCATAACATAGTCTCTGTTAGATTCTCATTAGAACATTGTTTAAGTTGAGAAAGTTATGCATAAGAGATCTTAGTGCCAATATTGATATAAAAATGTGTAAGGAAAGCATCGGCTAAGTATGTAAAAGAGGTTACCAAGTGAACAAGTAGATCATAGAACCAATGCATAGTGTAATCTTGTAAAATTCTAGGAAATAATTTATCTAACAATATAAAGTCATCCACATAGTCAAGACATGCCACATGAAAAGACCAAAGATGCTCTGAGGGTTTCCACAACCATTGAAGGTAGGTATTTTAGGTGTAGTGAAGTTGGGAGGTAGTGGATAACAGGTTATGCTAGGTGCAAAATGGATATAGAAGATAAGTGAGGAATCAAGAGATGGAGAGGAATGCGAAGTAGCTTCTTGTAATTGATAGACTTAGATTTGGAGATCCTATTATAAGGAAGCTAGGTCTTAGGTTCCCAAAGAGGATAATTTTCATGTGTGGAAAGTAATAGGTGAGGTGAAATGATTGGTAGGAGTAGGCATATAAATGGGAATATTGGAGGTAAGTGGAAGGGTATAATTAATAGGTCGTGTCACAATAGGAATAGAAGCATTATTAGAGACTCGACAAGTTAGTGACTTCCTCATGAGAAGAAAACAATAATATATCTAAATCTTGAGGATGTTCAACAATATGGGATTAGAGGTCATAGATATCTTTTTTAGTAAAGGGTTCATAAGTCTAAGTTGTTATCCAAATAACTCTCCTAGTTATCTAGACAACTTACATCCATATTTTGGCTTTGAGATCTTCATTACAGGTTGCACACACTCTAGCTATCTACTTAGCACACCTCCTTGGCTACAGTTCCTCACTCACCTTACGTGATTTTATTCCTTCCATTTTACTTTTCATCTTTGTTCCACTCTTCCCTTGCACATACCTTCTGCAAATTTTACTTCTTCCCTGTAGTTATTCATCTTGTGTGTGTACCTTGCACCTGCTCCAAAATTAGATAAGTCCCTGGCCCTCTTGTGCACCCCACACATTACTTTGTAATAATTTTGCCTTGACCATACATTTCTTCCTCAATAATTTCTCCCATTTCCCGACGCATGTTACCTTTTCAACCACCCTTCCTCTCATTATCCCGTTGCACTTCATTCTTCCCCACGCATCTTGTTACACCCTCCTCTACACCATTTTAAGCCATGTTATTCTCTCGATATTCTTGAGTGCGCTATATGAAACCTATCAAATATTTCCAACAAAGAATTTAATCTTTTCAAAAAATCAATGAGTGACACATGACAGAAAATGACAAAACATTAACATAATTGGCACTCTTTTTAGCTAATCCGCGCACACCACATATTTTGCATGCTCGAGCAACTCAAAAAAAATTCTAATAGTCATAAATTTTGCATCAGCTCTTAGATCCTTACATGCCTTATCTCATTCAATAGATGCTAAAGTATTCTATAGTGCTTAGATATTCAAATTAAAAATTTGGTAGATCCGGTAGGTGAGAAATGGGAAAATTCTTTTATGGGCATTGATGAACAAATTTGATTTCTCCAACTACTTGATTTGATTCGATCATCCTTCCTTCCTTCTCCAACACACCAAAAAAACTTTGGGAAGTGTATTTGACAGATTTGTAGGTGGATTTGTAGGCATTGAATGCTTCTTATTGGTGTTTTTAATTCAAATTTTGGTTTTCCTCCTCCTCTTTTTCTTCCATCGATTCATCTATAAATGTAAGAGTTGGGCTCATTGTTAATGTTGGAAATTTTGGATCCTTACACTTTTGTTAAAGATTTCATATTTCTCTATTCTAAGTCGCAGATCTCTAGATCGGCTTGTGAATGTGGATATCACCTCTTTCACCATTGTAGTAGTTTTGTGTATTTCTGGAAGTAATGGAAGAATATTTTGTGATTATTCTCTGTCTTAAGTGTGTTTATATTTATACTTCTTGCCTTTATTTTTCATTGCATGCTTGTTGTGTTACTTTAGATCCCATGCGAGATCCATTTTTAGTTGTGTTTAATGAAACTGATCTGGTGAGCACATTTTAGTTTGTGCTACGTGTGCCTAGCCTTATTCCACATCTTTTCCTTTCATTTTCACTCAGAACGGATGGTGTTCATCCCTCTTTTTCTAGTGCTATCACCTTCCTTATATTAATTTTCCATTCTGTTATCCTTCTATCCATGGTCCCTTGGCATTATTAGCTTACTATTTCCATTCCCTTCCAACATTATGAGTAGTAGTAGTAGAAATAGATATAGGAACTATCCTTCTCCAAAGAACCATCTCAAGCACACAAGGTCCAAAACTTAGAGACAATTCCATTATTTTCTTAAACAACTCAATTTTCCCGGATCTCGAGACATAGGTGCACGTTTGAATGACCAATAGTTTTTGGCATGCCCAGTGGGATAAGCAGTGAAAGCTTAAATTTGATATTGCTAAGTTCTTGTGTGTGGAATTAGTACGTCTAGCTTTTGGAGGCTCTTTCAAACACATCTAGTGACTCCCAACATTTTTTAGATCTCTTGTTTTACAGTCCTAATCACCTTTCATGATAAGAGTGAATACCAGACAAAGTGTTTTATTTGAAGGATCCTTTTAGTACCTCCAACTTTTACTAAGAAACACACAACATATCTTCCATGCATGCATCCCTATCTCTAGCATGCCATGTGCACTCTACTCCTCCTCAAAAAATACAATTGTGCCCTACCATGATGCTTTAACCTCCTCCTTTTAGGAAATTTTCTAGCTTCACTAGTTAAAGCCCACTCAATATCAATGTACAACATGATATGCCAACATTAGTGCTCAAGAGTATTCCATACTTCATGGGAGATAACTAAGTCACCCATGTTGAGCACATTCAGGATGTGGCCAATGTGTGCTTTGCATACCTGATCACGCATGTTGATGTAGTTTTTAGGCTACTTGTAGCCTCATTCAAGGGAAAATTTCTCCAGTGGTATAGAGGCTTGAGACCTGCATCTATTTCTACTTGGGATGAGCTTATACTGGCTCTATGAAATTAATTTGAAGATAAATTAGATCATCTATCACTGGTGTAGCAACTGACTACAACAAATAGCACACCCAATGAGTAGATGACTGCTTTCAACATCAAATTTTAGAAGAGTTGGGATAGATTTCTCAAGTTTTAAGGCCTATAGCCTAACATACTTTCTTATACTATATAAGGGCTTTGAATAGTGACATTTCAGTCATGATCCAATCCATGGGAGGTAGAACCTTACCTTCTGCATACAACATTGTAATAAAGGCTAATAATAGTCTCATTCAGGTTGGTAAGTTGGATCCTAGATCTCTCATGCCCTTATTCCTAGAGATTTCTCCAACACCCCAACCTTCTATCACTATCATTCCAAAGGTCAAAGCATGTAACCAGCTGCATCAACCTCCTACTCTCCCATGTAGAAGAAAGAAAATGATGAATTAAAGGCCCTAATTAGAAACTTGTCCAACAAGGTCATATCATTGGAGAAGAAACATGTGTAAGCCTAGAAAGGTAGTTCTAATTAGGCGCAAAGCTAAAGCAATCAACCTTGGTGCAATCAATATGGAAACCAGAGATACGGGAATAACCAACAAAATGATAGATGGCATGCTAATGTGCACTTTCCTTTGTAAGTTATTCCTCCTTCAACACCTCTTCTAGTGCCCAACGAAGCTAGGCACTTGTTCCAATTCATAACAACATGGTACAAGAGTCAAAGTGGTGTTTTCCTTACAACATGCCTCATAGTCAATATCATTACACTAATGTTGCATGCAATCTGCCTATATGATCCAAAATTCTTCTAACTATGAGCCTTCCATCAACGTAATTGAGCCTAAGAACCAAGAAATGCTAGAAGCTCCTCCCAAAGCCAACTTGATATTCTTTCACACCGAGGAATTTTATGTAATAAATAAAGTTGCAGATGATGAAAGAAGACCACACACCTAGGTTATAGATAACACAAGACACAAGAGGATAATTATCAAATATGGAGTGAAAGTTTCAATTCTAACAACACAACCAGAACCTTAAAAGAAAAAGGAAGCAACTAAGGTATCTAGTAGTAAAAGTAATCAAGTTCCTACACGTAAAGCTCACCCTAAAGTGGTGTGTACCCCTTCTTTGATAGGTCATGAGGTTGTGCTAGCTAAGGCTTCTGCTCCTGTGCCTAAACAACCAAGAAAGGATGTTATTGTGCCTCAAATGCACAAGTCAATGGGTTTTCCATTCAACATTATGGATCAAATGAAAAAGACAAATATAAATGTCACAATGTGGGATGCCCTAACCATTCCATCTCAACATGACCTATTGCATGAAGCCTTGACCAAACTTTTACACACTGATCAAGCCATCCAGAAGTTGACACTTCTGTCAACATCTACCAAGAAGAAGAAAATAAACTAAGTAATTTTATTAAAACCCCACCCTTCTATATGTCCTTAATCATAGGCAAACATCTTGTTCATAATTTCATGATTGACTTAGGTGCTAGTACTTTTGTTATGCCTAAGAAAATTGCTAATGTTTTAGGTATTAAGTATAGCCCCTTGACAAAGGAGTCCTACAACTTGATGGTTCAACTGTCACTACTCTAGGAATCATCAAGGATCTTGAGTTAACCCTCCATGTATGCCCAAGCCTCACAATAACTCAAGATGTGTCAATCATTAACCTACCTCCTTTGTTTGCCTTATGTTTGTCAAGAGATTTTACTGCTAAGGTGGGTGGTTATTTGTCTTCTTATTGGACCCATATGTTACTCAAGACAAGGTATGGTACTTTATTTACCATAAAAGTTGAGCCAATATTTTCCTATCATGTAGAGTCATATGTCTCATCCCCTCCTAATCCAAATATTTAATCCAATAAGAACATGTTTTAGTTTCTCGAAGAGAAACCTCTTCCACCTCCTATTCCTAATCTTGTACTTGATGAGTGGGTGGAGAGGCACCATAAATTTGATTCATATATTGAATATATGGAAAATTATGAAATTGGGCTTGGTACTTACTGCATCCTTGAAGAAGAACTTGTGTTGCCACATGTGCTCAAGCAAAGTGAAGATAATCCCAGTCCATGGAAGTTATAATTTGATGGATCTAGAAGTAGAAATGATGCAAGAGCAAGAGTTGTTGTCATTTCTCCCTAAGGATGAGAAGTTCTTCTTCATGTATAGGTTACAGTTCACATGCTCTAACAAAGTGGTGGAGTATGAAGTGCTAGTGCATGGTCTTCTTATTGCTAAAAATAAGAAGATTTAGGTGTTACAAATCTTTGGGGACATGAAATTGGTTATTCACCAGGTTACCAACAAGTATGAAAAAAAGAATAAGATTCTCAAATATTATAAGAATATATTTTGGGACCTCCCGTAATATTCTCATTTTAAGACTTTAGAAACAAGGAATTTTTTAAATTATTTTTTACATAATGTTCTCTGATTCTAAATAAAACATCATTTAGAACACACATTCCATGCTAATCAATCTCATAACAAATAACCATATGCAGTTGTAAATGACTCGGTGATCCACCAATCTATTCATTTCATAACTCGGTGATCTACCAATCTATTTATGTTAACTTTAAGTATTGAATACTTATCGTATACTTCATATACTTGGTTTTCCTACCCTAAACCGGGTACTGAGTGATTTGTTTAAAGAACCTATCTGAATATTTGTTACCAATATTCATCTGACATCACGTTTCTTTAAACTAGGTGACATAGGACAACACAACTAGCAACAACTTGCGATACTTTGGCCAAATATTTTCAACATATTATTTATGTCACTATTCCTAGATGACATACTCATCATTTTGGAATACGTCCTTCACCTCACTCATCTGTTATCTAGAATGGTCTTTACCGACTTTTGTTAGTCCACTTGTCCAAGGTTTGACCCTAGTCTAGGTTATAACATAATTTATTATAGGAAGATGATCATGATGCCTTAGGGTAAATGGTCATACTTAGTCAAACCTAGTAAACCAAATGTGCCATGGTACCCTAAGTCATAAAAGGGATACTCCCTATCCTAAACATGCTAATAACTAGACCTAGAGAGAAACTATGTTCAAGTCCAGATGTGTGTAGATCTGGATGATCAATGCAGAAGGGTGTTGCCACATGTCAACTGCATCATTGTATTCTTGAGAAGACCCAAGTCTTCTTGAAAGTACAACCTTGTAGTTGGCGTGTGCCAACATCCTATAAAAACTGCCTCATCGAGATGTACATACCCCTAGGAGGTTATTAATGTTTAATTAATTTGGATTATAAAATAGATTACAACATCCATGCTAAACCCTAATCCAAAACTCCTTAAGTTCTTGTTCCATACTTGAATCAATTAAGCATTGAAGAACTTCCTTTAACTCATGATTGCTTTTAATGTTCATTTACTTAGTTTAACAAGTAGTTAACCAAAATAGGACAGCAATATCATAAGTTTCAATATAATGTAATTTAACCATTCAGGGAGGTATAGCAACCACATAGGTCCAACTAAGTAGACTTCATACAAAATGAAGTCTAATGATTAATAATCATATCTCCAATCCTTTTTGGTTTACATTCATTTAAGAGAGGAAGAGTCTTCCTCTAAATGATTAAGTGTCAGGGTTTATCCTTCACATTTCTATAGTTCATATTGCATGTTCATTACACATCACATTACTATGTTAAATTTTTTAGATAATAAACATCATCTTATGCAACTTAACAAGTTGCATCATTATAAGGGAAATTGAACTAATTCCCTTTATCCATCTTATCAAAGGATAACCAGATAAACATATAAATAATATGAAGAATATCAACAAGATAGAACTTCCATCTCCTTTATAAAAGTATGAGATAATTTACACAACCAATGCAAGTAAATCTCAACTCACAATTCATCATTATAAACTTATATATTTACAAGACTATGCACTTTAGGCATACTGCATAACAACAACCTTCATTCTAAAAAGTATACAACTTTTCTTTTTCAATACAACTAAAGAATGAATCAAAATTCTTTACAAAGAATCAGACTTATATCAACCAATGCATCGTATAATTTTTTTCATTATTTTTATCACTTACGATATCCATCTACAAAAATTAGCATGGGTTAGTTCAATGAACTGAGCATGATAAGCACTAAGCATTAAAACGAAGTGCATTCCACTAATTGTTTCATTAAAACAACTCTGCTTTAATGAGACAATTAATATATCATACAATAAGCATAAGTGATACCAACCAGAAAATAAGTACAATAATAAATCTAGATCCACTTTTAAGAGAAGAGCATAATATAATCCACAACATTTGTCTTAAAACTTAAAGTTTAATTGATCCTATCAATTACCTTTAAACAAAAAATAGATCTTACCATCCCATTATATCATAATTCTATCCTAATAGAATACAACATTTATCTTTTCTATAAGACAAAAGAAGTGTTTACAGCATGGTTCATTTTAGGATGATTCATCTAAATCTTAAGCAAAGAATAAGAAGAACCATTACGTACCATACCCAAACTCAAAACATCTCGAAAAATAGATCAAGTTCATAACATGAATTAATTGTTTCCTTTCAGGGATAACAATCTTATAAATTCAACATTTAAGATATACATCTAAACAGAATTCCATATCAATCCAAGAAGGTATAGAGAATCAAACAGTCTAATTGCAAATCTAATTCTACTTCTGCATGTTATAAGTTATCATTCAAAGATCTGAAACCAACGTTCACAAATCAAGTAGTCCCATACAGAGTTAATCTCTACTCGAGTTCACCCAAAAGATAGAGTACAAGAGACAAAACCTACTCCTATCCATCCAAATAAAGCAAGGCTTAGTCAACAATAGTCGATCAAACAAGTATGCATTCACTTATCAATGAGAACCAACTTAGCTACTATCTTTCTACATCATTACAACAAATGATTCGAACAAAGTAGACCAACAAACCATAAAGAAATCACCATCTCATAAGAGAATCGAGTGCAGAGGAGTTCAATAAATGAACTTATCCAAATGATAGAGAAAAGGGATCTCTATTAGGAAAGGTCCATATAATTAATCATTTCATTAAACTTAACAAATGAATTTCTGTTCCAAATCAAATCAGAATGAAAAACATATTATAGTCCCAAAAATAGCATACTGATCCCAAGAGAATATATATTTCCTTTATCTTTAAAAGAAACCCAAGAACTCATTCACTATATCCAATAAGGATAGAATCCTGAAACAATAAGCTAACAAGTTTAGAATTATCCACAAACTCAAGGACTGAAGTCTCTTAATGCTTCAACAACTCAATATGAAGAGTAAGTAGTTCGTGAATCAAAAATAACTATACACAAAACAACCGAAAGAGAAAGTAATCCTTCCCTTATAAATTTAGTGTATAAGGGTAATAACTCAACCTTCCAATGAGACCCAAAACTTATTTTAAAGGATCTAAAGAGAGAGCAAGAAACCCAAAATGTTTAAGTCAGAAGATGTCCCATTCTTACCTCCAATGCAACTAAAACAGAAATCTGAAACAAGACTTTCACAACCTCAAAATTGTGACAAAGGAGACTTAGTTTCAAACAAAACAGTCAAC
Source organism: Taxus wallichiana var. yunnanensis (assembly GCA_018340775.1). NCBI lineage: Eukaryota > Viridiplantae > Streptophyta > Pinopsida > Cupressales > Taxaceae > Taxus > Taxus wallichiana. The sequence goes on along the minus strand of CM031242.1, from coordinate 257,346,467 downwards.
CCAGAACGCAGGTTTCCTCAAACAGAGGGGAAAATAATACCCCCAAATTTCATGCCATTACCATCTCAGAGAAGATGATATAGTCTTAAAAATAGAAGTACCACATTCATTTAAACAAGATGTTTCTAGTTCCAAATCTCAAAGAGATTACCAAACAACTCACCAAACTATCTCCCAGTTTTCTTGTGAGTAAGTTGTTCCATAAAAGAGTTATAAGCTTTAAAATTTTAATACAAGTAAAACCCAACACAAAAATACCAGAACATAATTGAATTCATCGATTCAATTAAAAGTTCTTAACACTCAAGTACCAAATATGAGTACAAATGATTCTACTTCGAAGAGACTTCAACTCGAGCTTCACTCTTTCTCCTCCATTGAAAGATCAACACAAGCTTCACACAAAAGTTCAGAACTTCACAAGTAATAAAAATATGAGTAAAGTTCTAAATATGAACTTCAAGAAACAATTCAGAGTTACACAAGTTTCCAAACACCGGTTCAGAACAACACGAAGCTCCAACACAAGTTTATATCAAAACACGAATCCCAAATACAAGATCAAATGAAACTCAATATTCCCTTAAATTTCATAACCCTATATTACAACGAAGGCGCCAACTTCAAAATTAAATGACAACCTCGAATACAAGTTCTAGAATGAATTAGTAAACTCCAATAGCCTAGCATTACTTTACTAATCTCTCCCATATTAATTTAGCACAAATCTTAGGTTAGGGCACCAACTTGGTTAGGGCAACAAAAATAGAATAAGAGGCTTAGATTAGAATGAAATCCAAAGCTACGAAACAATCTGAATTTTGTTTACGCATATGTCCCGCCATGATCAATCCCCAAAGACACGAGCACAAACATACTTCTAAATGAAAACACGTTCGCATAAATGCTTCACATACATGATATCATTGAACTTGCACAGAGAATGAGAGTTTCCAAAACAACATTATTTTTTCCATGGATTCTTATCCAAAAATCACAGAGATTCATAAAAGCATACAAGTAATCAACCAGACAAATTATGCAAATATTAATAAGCATAAGAGTAGAGTTATTCTAATGAATCATTTAGAAGAAAGCATGAAATCTTAATGGGTAGAGCCTATCATGCATGATAGTGCTTCTGCCAAATCGAAGGAGACTTCTAGCTAAGCTTCCAACTCTTTTTCTCCTCCATGAAAGATCAACAATCAAACATCTTTTCTTTTTATGCCTCATATACTTTCCTTTGATCAAAAAATTTTAGGTGTGATGATGAGTTCAAGGGTGAAGAAAATTATATGTGTGTCATGCAAGAAGACTCCTCCCGATCACTATTATATGCAAGAAGGAGTTACTTCTTAGTAAAGCTTGTGCTCATGATGAAAATTATACCTTCATCTCTCTCTATAAAAATACAAAGATATCTTCTCGTGGGATTATGAAGACCTCAAAGTTTTTGATCCAAGTGTTGTTTAACACTCCATTAACCTTGATCCTAGTATCAAGCCCGTTAAACAAAAGCAAAGGCCAATCAATCCAAAGATAAATCCCCTCATGAGGAAGGATTTATCTAATCTCATATAGGAAAAGATTATTTTTCCCATCAAGTAATCTACCTAGGTCATGAATCTAGTTCCGGTGCACAAAAATAATGGTGAAATCAGACTCTATGTTGATTTCAAATATCCGAACAAAACATCAGAAAATGATCATTATCCTTTTCCTTCTATGGATCAAATTCTGGCATTGATCGTGACTAGTGTGCAAAGATTATCAATGCTAGATGGATACTCTAGTTTTAATCAAGTCCTAGTCAAGGAAGAGGACCAATTCAAAAAAGTGTTTACAACCAAGTGGGGGACATATACATGTTCATCATCATTTACCTTGATGACATTATAGTCTTCTTCAAGAAAGGTGTAAATCATATGGCACACCTAGAGGAAGTATTTGAGAGATGTAAAAAGTTTTGGGTGTCTCTTAACAACAAGAAGTGCAATTTCATGGTGGCACAGGGTAAGCTTCTGGGCCATGTAGTTTTAAAGGATGGTATAGAAATTGACCTTGAGCATGTGTTAGCCATCCTGGCCCTCTCCTGCCGCTAGCTCACAAGAAAGCATTACAATCCTTGGTAAAAATAACTTTGTTAGGCACTTTATTCCTAACTTTGTAGGAATGGTAAGGTCCATCACCCTCATGCTCAAGAAATACATAGCTTTCAGATGGATAGCAGAAGGAAATGAAATCTTCAACAAGATCAAGCAAGAGATTGCTTACATGGAAACACTCATCAACCTAGATTACTCAAAGAATTTCATCCTTTATGTTTATGGTGTTGATGCAAGTGTTTTTACTATCCTAACACAGAAGATGAATAGGGGTTATTACAACCAATGGCTTTCCTCACCAAATGCTATAGGATTATGAATTAAGATATAGTCACATGGAGAAATAGGTCTACGCCATCATGTGCATACTCAAGAAATTCAAGAGCATTCTTGCTACAAATCATATCAAGGTGTTATTCTCTCACTCTTTTGTTAGAGACTTCATCATGGGAGTAGAAATCAGTGAGAAGAGAGCACAATGGGTGACCAAAATCATGGAGTATGATGTGAAAATAAAATTCACCAATCTAGTAAGAGGTAGTGCGCTCTGTAAATAGCTTGTTGAGGATGTACAGAATGAACCCGAGACTTCCTTTTTGTAGAAGAGGCTCTCTTAAGCACGAACTTGAATAAAATATAAATCCTTTCATGTGTGACTAGATGAAGGACATGATCACATTCATTTCTAAGGGCACATACCCTCTTGGTTTAAAAAAAAGAAAGAGAATGAATCTAATATTGTAATTGATACCTTATGTGTTGATTGATGGTATTATCTTAAAAAGGGCTCTAGATGGCGTGTTGTTAAAGTGTATTGAGAGCGCGCAGAATGAAAAATTGTTAGCAAAATTTCATGATGGATTCTGTAGTGGACGCTTCTCTTCTAAGACTACAACAATAAAGATCATAATGGCATGTATATTTTAGCCTACCCTATTCAAACTTGCACACAAGTGGGTCATGAAATGCAAGGAATGTGATTTCTTTGCAGGAAAAATAAATTGGCAACACTTCCCCTCCAACCAATCTAAGTGGATCAACATTTTACGCAATTGGGTCTCGAATTCATAGGCATGATCAATCCACATTCAAGCATTAGACATAAGTGGGTGTTGAAAGCTACGGATTACTTTACTAGATGCACGGAAGTTGTTACACTCAAGGAATCAACTAATTCAGTCATCCTTGACTTTCTTGAAGGTATAGTAACAAGGTTTGGTGTCCCTCAAACCATTATCTCTAATAATGCAAAAGTCTTGATTGCTACTAAAATAATTGATTAGGATCTAAATATAGGAATCTATATGAAGACTTCTTCTAACTATTACCCTCAAGTAAATGATTTGGAAGAGTCAAAAATAAGAACCGATTAGGATCATGAAGCAAACAATTAACATCAACCAAAGACAATGCATACAAAAGTCTCATACGTGCTCTAGGTAGATAGAATCACAGTTAAAAAATCAATAGGAACTTCTCCTTACAATCTTGTCTATGAAAACGAGGCTACTCTTCCTTTGACACTTGATTTGAAATCATTAGGAATTTCCCAACAACTAAAATTTGAAGGCATGGAACAAAGAGAAATCAAAATGGTAGAGCTTGTTAGTCTTGAATAATAAAGAAACTCTTCCATGATCAAACTAGAAAAACATAAATAAGAAACAAAGAATTGGTTTGACATAAAGTTTACGCCTCAAGATTTCAAATTTGGGAACTTGGTATTTAAATTGAATGCTAATAGAGATAAACCTGGGCACTATTCAAATTTTGATGCACTTTGGAGTGGCCCAAACATCATCAGTTCATACAAGGAGGCTAACTCTTTCGAGTTAACTCATCTTGATGGAGGTGCACTATGAATCCCAGTCAATGAGATCTATCTCAAACCCTTCCATTAATTTTTCCACATTGTCTTATATATATTATAGTAGTTTTAATTCCTCTAAGTGTGTTGTGCACACATTGTTTGTTTGTTCATAGTTATTTCTTCTTGTGTGCTTCTTTCACATGCTCTTCTTTTACTTCTAGGATATCGGTTATCTTCCGGTAGTTTTGCAAGATTCATAATAGAGATTAGAAATGATCCTTAAAGTAACTTTAGGGGTATTTCTTCAAGATCCCATATTAGAGATTCATGATTACATAATAGACTCCATGCCCAATAGATGATCCAGGATACTAATCTCCTTCATCTAGCAGGAATATTGCCCCAAAATTCACCCAAACTATTATCCAAATAACTCTCTTAGTTATCTAGATAACTTACATCCATATTATGGCTATGAGATCTTCATTACAGTTATGCACACTCCAACTATCTACTTGGCACACCTCCTTCGCTACATTTCCTCACTTGCCTTGTGTGCTTTACTTCTTCACTTCTCTTCATTCCATTATGAGTGTCTTCTTTTCTCCACTCTTCCCTTATGTGCACCTTCTTGTGCATTCGAATTCTTCTGCAGTTATTCGTCTTGCGCACGCACCTTACACCTTGCTAAAAATATATTAATTCCTTGTTCCTCTCGCGTTTTCCTGCACATTTCTTTGTAATAATTACATCTTGACCATATGTTTCTTCCTCAATAATTTATCCCATTTCCCCCACACATGTTACCTTTGCACGTGCCCTTCCTCTATTTTCCTCCCACACTTCATTCCTCCCGATGCATATTGTTACACCCTCCTTTGCACCATTCTATGCCACATCATTCTCTAACATGATTGAGTGTACTACACGCAACCTATAAAAGTGTGCCAACAAGGCCCCAAATCTTTAATAAATCAATGAGTGACACGTGGAAGAAAATGACAAAGCATTAGTGTAGTTGGTCATCCTTTTAGCTAATCCATGTGTGACATGTGTTTTGTGTGCCCAGGTAGCTCTAACAAACTTCTTAAAATCATAAATTTTACGTCAATGCTCAAATCCTTGTACAAAGGCTAGATATTCAAATTCAAATTTTGGGAGATCTGATAGGTATGAAATGGGAAAACATATTTCTAGGAATTGATGAGAAAATTTGATTACTCCAACTACTCAATTTTATTCGATCTGCCAACCTTCCTTCTCCAACATGCCAAAAGACTTGGGGAAGCACATTTGATAGATTTTCACATGGATTTACAGGAATTGAATGCTTCTTGTTGGTGGTTGTAATTCAAATTATGGTTTTCCCTCCTTTTCTTCTTCTTCCATCAATTCATCTATAAATGTAAGAGTTAGGCTCATTGTTAATGTTGGAAATGTTGGATCCTTAGACTTTTTCTAAGGAATTCATATATCCGTATTCTGAGTCGCAGACCTCTAGATTTGGCTCGTGCATATGGATATCGACCTCTTACTCCATTGTAACAATTATGTGCATTTCTAGAAGTAATGGAAGCATTGGTTTGTGACTATTTTCTATCCTAAGTGTTTTGATATTCCTTCTTCTTACCTTTTCTTTTGCATTGCATGTTTGCAGTGTCACTTTACATCCCTTTCTACTCCATTTTTAGTTGTGTTCCATGAAATTGATCTGGTAAATGCATTTTAGTTTATGCTACACATGCCTAGCCTTCTTCCATGCCTTTTCCTTTTATTTTTCTTAGAAAAATGGTGCTCATCCCTCTATTTCTGGTGTTATCACCTTACTTAGATTTTTTTCTTTCCATTTTTTATCCTTCTATCCCTAGTCCCTCTACATTTCTAGCTTAGTATTTCCCTTCCCTTCTATTATTAGGAGTATTAGTAGCAGTAGAAATAGATTAAGGAATCATCCTTCTTCTGAAGATATGTATCAACTGCAAGGTCCCACAACTTGGAGAGGTTCCATTGTTGTCTCAAATATCTCAAATTTCCTAGATCTAAGGCATGGGTACCTGTTTGAATGACCAACATCAGCCATGGGAGAAGAATCGGAAGAATTCCTAGAAGTAAGGTAGGGTTTGAGTGGTTGGGTTCAAAAAATGATTCAATATTAATGGAATTAAATATAATTGTAGAGTGACTACTATAATGAATGATATAAAAATACTAATAAACAATAAAATACAAGCAAGAAAGTATATAAAAATGTAAAACCCTAAGCAATAGAGGGAGATACAAATACTTAGTTGATTCCCAAATAATTTGGAAGTGATCTAGGCATGTGAATAGCTAAAATAGACTAAGAAGAGTGTCTTCAATGCTTTATGGAGTTTTTGAAACTCACAAATGTACCAAACATGAGTACCCATGGGAGAGTAGGAGTACCTCGGTGCTAGTGTCTATTCTAGGTGCTAGTGTCTATATGAATGATTAGGATTTGATATCTTATATGTAAGAGTATCTTTGTTGCTAGTCCCTAATTATTTCTTTGATTTCCCTCCTTGATTGTTGAATGTACCTATAACCTATAAAAAAGTTGTCTACTTGCACATATCCACAAGCCACATCAAATCTAATAAAAATATGTGGAATGTGGAATCAAACTGACCTAGTGGTCACCCGAAGAGTGAACTTAGTACCAAGTGTTGCACTACATTTCAAACTCCATGTAGTTATATTTGAGAGTGTGTGTGATGATTCTATAGGATTCCCTTGTGTAAGTTACACTATGATAGTGGTCTATATCTAAAATTCTACAATGGTGTAAATGTGCGTGATGGAATAAAATAGAATTCCCCTCATATATTTGTATGTAGAAGAATTAAACCCTTATCCCTTAAATAAATTTGCTATATGGATGCTTTGAAATGTTTTTATGCCTTTGGATGCAAGCTTAGGTGATAGTATGTAATGCTTAGTGCTTGGTCCCTTATTTGAGAGATATAACTATATCTATGCTTCCCTTTTTAAATTTTGTAATTAATAACTTGAATACTAACTCATTAGTGTAAAATAATCCCAAGAAGTGAAAGAGACCCAAAAGAGTGAGAAAATGGGATAAAGGATTAGAAGCACTATGGATGTATAGGAGCACTTGGATGCTAGTTTCTTAACTAGGTACTATGTCCAAGGTCATAAAATGAATGGGTAAAATACCAACATAGATGTAGCGTGTGCAAGATTAATAAAAGTATAATATATAAAGAAAAAGACCCAAAATACCTTGTCAATTACTAGTTTTCTTTCTTAAAAATCATGTATATACTAGTATGCTCAAAGACATAGAAATGTACCCAAGTGCACAAATTTTTGTATACGGTAGTGTGACATCAACATGTTTTATAATATTGAGCACACTTTTCACCCTCAATTATCCCTTTTCCCTTAGTGCAAGGGGATAGTGAGGACACAAAATTTTCCCCTATTGAGAAATTAAGTTGTGTCACTTAAAACTTGATAACTTACTCCCTAGGCCACTTTATAACTCAAAATCATGACCCCTTGGGGAATTGTTTCACTCTTATTTTCCCTCGTCCCTTGTCCCTTGGTGCAAGGGGAAAATGGTGACATAAAAATTTTCCTCCCTTGTGGAATATTTTTATCATCACTTAAGTGACAACTTCGGTTGCTAGGAAAAGTTACAAACTTGTGTTAAGATGAACTTGGCCCCTCATAAGAAACTCCACCCATGGAATATTTTTTATGATTGTTTTCACTTATTCCTTGTTCCAAAATCCAAGGAGATTGAGAGTATAGACACAAAATCACCCACTTGGGTACATTTCTAAGTCCTAAAAGCATGCTAGCATTTACATGATTCCTAAGGAAGAAAACTAGTGATTGACAACTATCTTTAGCCAACGAAATTAAAACAAGGGAATCATATAAATACATAGTTATGTGTTCAAAATAGTTAAGTGGGAAACATCATCTATGATTTGTGTTTAAGATATTTAAAGAGGATTTAAGACATACAAGAACCATAGAGCTCAAATGGCCTCTAGATCCTTGCAGCCATTCCAGACATGATAGTACTTAATTAAACTATATGACTTGTATCATAATAGAAAGAAGTATACAAACATCCATACCTAGTATAAACATAAATGAAGAGAACTTATGAAAAATATGTATGCATCAGAATCATTGATATTCATATATATATATATATATATAAACTGGTAACCTCATTACATCCATGGAGCCATTTACAAAATGTCACAGAGAAGTAGACCACAATCATGCATTACAATGGACTAATGTAGCTAGGCTAACAAAAAAAAAAAAAATTACAATCCCCATACCCAATACATCCTTTCCCAAATGCAATTACCCACTAACAGAGTTCTTGCAGTATTTCTGTAGAGCTCCACCCACTCTCTAGTTCTCTCTTCTCTCTTTTTTCTACTCTAGGTGCTTGTATTTATAGCCTTTCTGGGCTGCCAACTCATCCTCCAACACCCTCAGATCCGATGCCAAGTGTCTGAATGTGGTCCTCCATGCGAGCATGCTCCTCCAGGCTTGAGCTTTCCACTTTATACCATGATGTGCTTCTAGAAGCTTCTACCGCAGGCATGCTCCTTCCTAGGGCCAACCTGTCACCAGGCTGACACCTTATCCACGCATATTCAGGGTCATGATTTTCACGTGTTCTACCCCAAACACCCAATTTGACTAAGTCCCAAACCCTTGGTTCTGTCCACACACGTCACATGCACCACGGGCTTCCTTAAACCCTTCTCTCTTGCTTTGCTTTTCCTCTTGCACGCCTTTTTTAACTAGGGACCTTGCGCACTACCTACGCACCTTTTGTACTTAGTCAATATTCTAGGGGCCCAACATCACCCCACACTACGCCTGTTCTCCATCCATGGGAACACTTCTCTTAGTGAAAGAAAGAATGCAATAGGCTTACGCCTAGGAGAAAGAATAAGGGGATGAAAGAATGGGGAAAGAAGAAAGAATGGGAGAGTGAAAGAATCACTACAACAAACTAGGAAAATCCTTTTGCAAGTCGGCCTCCAATTTATTCCAGGCATCGACTTCATCCTCTGCTCTCTCGACAGAGGTCACCGACTAGGGCGCTCACCTCCCCAAAATTTAGTCCATCTCCTTGCGCACTCATGGTATCAGTGATCTTCTCCAATTCCTTGCATATATCCTCCAATGTGTCCATTCTTCATGTAATGCATGCATATATAGTTTCCTTCAACTAGTTTTTGATTGAACCCTTAAGGTTTCAATGGCTTCAGATTTTTTCTCAACCTCGGCAAGGATTTTCTCTCTTTCCACCCTATTCCCCTTGTTTTTCTCTTGGAACTCCTTGAGTTCCACTTCATGAGTGGTGACCAAGGCCTACCACTTTGTCCCTATCCACGCAATTGTCATATATGGCCTGGCCTCAAAGTCCGAGAAGCAACCCTTACATCAACAAGCACTTTTGTATTCCATGATGAGTGCTACGATCTTCAACTTATCTTCCTTCTCTAGCACACGGCCACTTCTTCTGTAGACTCCAAGGCTAGTGGTTGTCTCTCCATGGTGAGCACCCTTGTTAAATCCTCCAGGCATCCCAAGGCTAGATCCATACTTCTACGGGGTGATGCTAGGTCCGGATGCTTCAATAGTATAGCCTCATTGATGGATTCTACTTTCTTGTACACAACGCTCACCTTGGCCTTTTCATCCTTCAATTCACGCTGCCACTAGGTGCACTGATCAACCTCTCCTAGCTTAGCTCCTTTTTCAAAGTAGCGAGCTCTTCCTCTTTCTTCTTTAGCTCCCCTTCCAGTCTCTGACCCTATCATTTCACCCGAAGAGTCTAGCCTCTATCTCAATGGAGACTTTGTTGAGCGCATTGCATAGTTTTCATCCGAGAGCTGCTGGGTATCCACCACTGGGTTATCTTCTCTTGGTCCTGGAAATGTTATTATTTCCCCGTGGCTTACCTCAAACTCTAGCTCATCAAGGTGGGACTCTATAGCCCATGAGAGCATCTTCCTTGTCCATGGATATGCAGCCTCCTTGTCAAAAGATGACATTGCTACAAGCTCCTCTACCGAAATGGTACTTTGGAACCACACGTGAAACACTTTCTTGGGGTCATCAATATAACCCATCTCCGGCCTCTCCCCCTCTGCGCCTTCCTCCCATGCACATACCCTTGGGTATACTTACAGTTAAAATGGGGCCTCTAGTGCTGCCATGTTCCTCTTCTAGCGCTCTCCTTCTTCTCTTGTTCAATACTGGCTCAACACCGTGTTCCACTTTGTCCTTCACCAAGGTCTCAATGTCCCTTGTCTCTTCTTCTTCTGCCACCTTGGTTGTCTGTCTCCTACGCAGAGCTTGGAGCCTCTTTCTTCTACACTAGCCTCCTCCTCATCTTTTCCCATGTCCTGGGTGCTTCCTCCTACCTGGCTATCCTTGCACCACACAAAAAGGAACCCTTGTTCTTCTTCTCTACCTTCCTCCTCTGAATCATGTACATTGAAAATAGGTGGCCCTTGATCTTTCCTGGGGTCCTCTTCCCCACTTACTTCTTCTTCACTATCATCCTTTTCTCCTATGCACTTGTCCAAATTTCCAACTTCTTCCGAGGTGGTCTCCTCTTCTACCCTCTGCTTCTTCCTAACCGAGATTCCGGTGTAGGTGACTTTGTTTCTTCTTCTTCTGATGACTCCTTATCTGATGGATTTTCTAGCTCTAGAGTCTTCTCTTTTACTATGGGATTTTTCTTGCATGCATACATACTGTTCTGGCGCTTGTCCCGGGGAACCTATTGCCTGTGTCCTACCACACTTGGTATTTTCTTCTCTGGTCTTTTTCCTCCCATTTGGGCATGGGTCTCTTTTCCTCCTAGTTGGATCCTAAGGTATAGATACCTCATTCTCTAGATATGTGCCCTTCTCCGACTTGGGTCTTATGCGAATGTACACGCACACATGGATCCTTCTGCAATGGGCAGAGTCATGGGCCTTGTCATCTGAACTTCATGTGATACGTACCACTCCACGTACGCATGCACTTTCTGGGGGTACACCAACCCTTTGCACATTTCCCTGGTCCTGGTCCAGATTACCAAGGTCCAACTTAAAATTTTTGGACTCCTTGAACCTATTTACTCCCACTTGGAAGTATTGAGCTGTGAAGGAAAAGGGGAGCTTGCACCATGGGCTCCATGTCCCATCTGATAGTTTGAATCTACCCAAATAAAATGCTTGGTACACAAAAAATTCCACTTCTCCCCTAGTGGCTACTAGTAGTTGTTTGGAATTCTCCATTCTACCCCGAACGCATTCCTTAGGCACGTATACCACTTTTCCAAGCACACTTGTGCACTTGTTGTCATAGTGTCACAAGTGTATTTCTCAAACCTTTTGGTGGGTGAGGGGTCTTCAAGGGTACTCCCATACAAACTTATCTGATGCATCCGGTACCCCGATCTCTGAGAACATGATGGTTAGCAACACATTTCCAAAGAGGATCCTATCACCTTCCTTCACACGTAGTTAATAATTTCATCCACGATGAATGCGACAAATTATAGATGGTGCCCTCTGAAATCTTTCTACACACATTCAACCATGGCTTATTGACTTGGGTCCATCTCTCCTAGCCATTTAGCTTTGACACTAGGTGCATGGCCATCTTCATCACTGATCCTTAATGTCCATGACATCATAATACCTTGACCCCTTCTTACATGCAAAAGTGGTCGATAGTTTCCTTAATCACTTCTTTTTAGTCAAATCATCCTCCAAACCATCTCCTTCATAGATGAGGCCTGTGAAATGTGAAATGAGCTAAGAGGAGTTATGTGCATCTTGTGCCCCCCGCGAAGTGGAAATAGTCCTCATGTACACGTGACATCAGCCACTGATATAAGCACTCAGTTTCCCAAGTAGGGAAACTCAAAGAGTTGTAATAACCCTGCCTTCTCCAATTTGACCTTCACATCATCATTATATATGGGCAAACCCTCTGTGTCCTTTTTTTTTGTGGGTGCACTAACTCCAACGTGCATTTCCTTCTCGATTGTGTTTTTCGATGATTATAATCATTTACAGACATGTTCCTAAGATGGGACTCCCACTCCTTCCCCAACAACACTCCATCTGGGTACTACATTTCTACATACCACTCCTCATTTGTGTGTGCTTCAATTTCTTATTGCTTTCCTTTCCCTTTCCTTTCCCTTCTTGGGTGTACTAGCTGGTTTCTTGGGTGCCATTATCTAGGTCTTCTTCCCACTTCAATCACTCCATGTTACTCTATGTTCTTCCGGTCTCTCCAACCTTAGATCTCAAACTTGTGAAGAAAATTACTTAAACCCATGCCCTAGTTCTTCAAACCCTAACTAGGGATACTCCCTTCACAAGATGACACCTTCTCACAACTTCTCCTACACCCGTGAAATCCCTTCCTCCTAGTTTGCAAACCCGAACTAGTTACCCACGCTTCAATCTCTCCAAATTTTTCTTCACACGGATCAGTTTTTTGGAAGCCCTAGTTTGCAAAGGTGCAAAAAGTGCTTCATTCTTCTTATACGCAAAGTGAAAAATGAAGTGCCTCGACCCCTTTATTTATAGTTTTTTCCTTTTTAAGCATTAAGTGCTACTTCACCTACCACCATACTTTTTACATTTAATGCAGATTTTTCAAACAAAGCCCATCTTCAACGCTTTCACTCACGCACCCAACCTACGCGGAAAAACCTCCAACCTTCTCGCACAACCAATCCAACCTGACAGGAGACTCTTACGCATGTGCATACCCAAGCACCAAGGCACTTCTTCTATCCTAATTTTTTCTCTCACCTACCTCATGTGTTGCTTAATGCACTTTCTCCTCCTTTGTACGTGGGATCTAAAGTAGCTTTATCTTGACACCAACCATCCTTTTTCCATCTTTTCTTTCCATACACCTCTTTCAACAGGGCCATTCAACCGGGATTTTTAACACAAACCACCTTGGTACTTTAACCATGCACTCCTTCACATTACTCCACCCCACACTAAAATGATGTGCGGTCCTCTGACGCACTCACAGATTCTCAAAAAGTAGTAATAAGGTTACCGCACCCAAGGCGCAAAACAAAACAAAACAACAACGTGAAAGGGAAACACAAGAAAAGAAATGCATAAAGGAAAATTCTAAACTAACTGGAAAAACTACCTTATTTACAAACACCAAGAAGACTTATTTATAGTAGGGCTTCAACCTACTCCCATTGAAGTGTCCAGAAACTTCATCCCATCCAATGCTTGTAACTGGCATGCACCCGAATCAAGGATGTATGAGATTGTGTAAGGACCCAACCAATGGACTTTCAACTTCCCAGATGGCACAAAAATTTAGAATCATAAAGTAAGACCATCTACCCAACCTCAAACTTCTTGTTTCTTATGTGGCGATCATGCCAAGCCTTCTACTTTGCTTTCTCTATTGTTTGGCTCCACTTGGTGAGTGATCATCTCTCATCCAACTTCATTAACTTATCAATTCTTTCTTCCAGCGCTTGCTCATCAACCAACCCTCCTACACGCACTATTCATAGAGAAGGTAACATGAATTCAACCGGTAGAATAACTTCCATGCCAAACACCAACTGAAATGGTGTGGCTTTGTTCAACCTTTTATAAGTTGTCCTGTAAGCCCATAACACTACGCTGATACTTTGTCATCCCAATCTTGTCTTCCGACATCACAAATTTTGGTCAGGGTATGACTCAATATTTTGTTGAATGCTTCCACGGTTCCATTTTCTTGTGGGTGATAGGGTGTAGTCTTGTGATGAGCCACCATGAACTCTACTAATAGGATCCTCACGGTCTCATTCAAGAAATGCATACCCCTATCACTTGGTTAAACTCAAAGGACATCCATACCTCATGATAATGTTCTCCCACAAGAATCTTTCCACTGTGGCTGTGTGCTGTGTAGTAGTCTTTAGTTGGGGCTGCCTCCACCACCTTGTCAGATAATCCATGCAAGTGATGACATAGCGTGACCTAGTCCTACACGCCACTAGTGCAATAGGGCCTACAAAGTCTATTGCCCACTTTTCAAAAGGCTCCACACTAGGGATAGGGCAAAAGCATTTCATCTCTCTTTCCTAGCTTGCCAATGCACTGACAATGGTCACACACTTTACAATAGTCTTTACAATCCTTGTATAGGGTTTCCCACCACAAACCTACCATTAATATCTTACGCGTGGTGGCATCACCTACATAATGTCCACCCGCACTTCCTCCATGTGCTTCCTCCATGATGGCGAGGTGCTCATGCTCTAATACACACCTACACAACACCTCATCACATCCCAACTTGTACAAGTCTCCACTGATCAACATGTAGGGCACGCACATGTATGGCTAGTTGTTTCTTCTATAATGCCTTCATTCCTTCCTGCCACACCTTCCTTTAAAAATACCACAATTTCCTCCAAATCTGAGGGCACACACCACAACCTAAATAGTTACGTGTCTGGCATTGTCTCCTCAATACTCTACACATCCTCCCCTGAATCAATTCTTGATAGATGATCAAGTCCACAATTGCTCTTCCCAAGCTTCACTACTACGGTGAACTCAAACTCTTGAAATAACAATACCCACCGACATATGCACCCTTGTAGAATGGGCTTGTTCACCAAATACTTTAATGCCATGTGGTCGGTGTAAAATACAAAGGGTGTTGCCAGCAGATACTGCCTAAATTTGAAAAGTGCGTAGATCATTGACAATGCCTCACGCTCACATGTGTGTAATTCTTCTACTGGTGTCAACTTCCTACTTGCAAAACATAAAGGGTGATCAACAATTCCTTCACTTGGCTATGTGTGCAGCACTACTCCAATAGCGGTTCCTGAGGCATCTACATGGACATGGAAGGGCTTGTCCCAAGAGGGAAAATGTAATATAGGTGCATGGTGACAAGCCTATCCTTTAATGTATCAAATGCCCTCTTGCACCTCTCCCCAATGGAAGGCACTTTTATGTCTGAGTAGCTCCTCTAAAGGCATGGCATCTTGGCATACCCTTGATGAATTTCCTATAATAACCCATATGCCCAAGGAATCCACACACTGCGCTCTAGCTAGTAGGCTCCCTAACCCCACAATAACTACAACTTTAGCGGGATCTACCAAAGAAGCCCTCCTTACATATGATATGCCCCAATAACGTGCCAAAGGGTGTAGCAAATACACATTTCTTAATATTGAGGGATATCCTCAACTACCTACACCTCTCAAACATTAACCTCAAATTGTCACAATGGTCTTTTACTAGACCATACACTATCCAATCATCCAAATAGACCTGAAGAAACTTATGGATGAAGTCCTGGAATGCTTGCACCACTATGCATGAAAAAATAGTAGGTGCATTCTTCAACCCAAAGGGCATGACCATATATGCAAAACTTCCCCACTCAATGGCAAAAGTTGTCTTCTCCTAGGTCTTCCTTTGCAATCCGACTTGGTGGTACCCCAAAATCCATCCGTAAAGGAATAGATTTCACACCCAACGACTCCTTCCAAAATTTCTTCAATGAAGGGGGTTGGAAAAGGATCAATGACACAAACTATTTTCTCCCTATAATCCACGCAGATCCTAATCCACCCATCCTTCTTGATGTTGATTACCATCGACTTATCCATTCTCGATTCCTCCACTACTTCAATGATCCCAAAAGCTATCATTTTTTCTATCTCCTCCTTAACCTTTACGTGCAAATTGGGATTCATCCGGTAGGGTCTCTTCCTAACGACCGGGCACACACCATCCTTCAACTTTATCTTCATCTCCCCCAAGGAATGGTGAACACCTTTGAGCTCATGGTACCCACGTGGGAATAAATCCTCAAATTCACACAATAGATCAATGATCTTAGAGACTTCCTTCTCTCGACCAAGTAATCTCCAATAATAGCTTCCTTAGGTTCTTCTCCTGAACCGATGTTAACCTTCTTTGTCTTTAAGGGCTCATGGTAGGTGCACGCGTGAGTATCAACACTATCCACCACCTCACGCATCCCTACAGAATGGCTAACATCCAAGCTTTCCACTTCCTCTCCATCAATCACATACACCAACTTCCCTTTCTCCTTTTCCAAACACACACGCTCAAGTCAGTAACTCTTATGTTTCCTCTACTTCTTCTTCAAAGCACACCTCCAAACCTGGTCCACCTAGTAACTCCAACAACCTATCCTCCACCATGGCACTATCCCCCATGGTAAGGCACTTGATACCCTACAAGGCCTTATCAACTGATGGCTTGGTACTCCGATACTCAAAGGTTTGAATGAGGTCAGCCACGAGCTCTTGCCAATTCCCTATCTGGCGGCATGTCTCTGAATGAATGTACCATGCATGCACGCACAACCTTGCAGTGTAGAATACAACTTGTGCACCCAGAGGGATGGTGGAAAAGCTTCCACACCTTCTCTCTAGATCCTCTCACACTCCTGGATATGGAAAGAGGTGGGCTCCTTCCCATGGTAGTCCTTGATGGTGGTGGGCACGTTGCTCCTAGAGAATCTGACAGAGAGAGAAATTCTTACCTCACGCCATTCCAAAAGGCTCTCCTGATGGGTAGCCCACCACCATGCCACTATGCCGAGTAGGACATAACTTAACATCCCCTCTGTTCCTTCTCATTCTTCCACTGAGCTTCCATCTCCCGTAAAAAGATCTCAGGGAAGGCTCCTCCTGAATACTTAGGTAGCTCCTTTCCTCCTAGGCACCTATGCGCCTTTGTCACCTTGGTCACCGACCCTCTCAACTACCATCCCATCAATTCATAAGTTCCATGCACCCAATTGTCACATGCTAGACTAGTGGTATCACTTTCTGACTGAGCATCTTCAAACTGATAACTCCATTGGTAGGATGTATTATCTCTGGGTCCCTGATTGAGCACACATATATCCTATCCAAAACTTCTTCTCCCAAGGGTTCAATATAGGGCATCGACTTCCCATCAACCAGGGGTATAATGACCCACTCCTCCTTATTTTCAAAGCTGATGTACCCTTTGTTGAACCAAAGGTCCACATTGTTCTTGTAACACCATGGGCACCCAAGGAGTGCTGGAAAATTGTCTACCTCGGTGAGCACCAAGACTTCAAGTCCCCAATAAACTTAGCTCCCTAGATAGTGATAGTGCATCCTTTAAGACACCGATGGGCATCACCTTAGTCTTGTTTTCCATATACAACACATTCAAGATGGTTGTAATGCAGGTCTTCCCATCTGATGCCATGCATCCAAAGTTAGAACATTAACCTCCGCACCTGTGTCAATGAGGATATTACTAAGGAGCCATCCATCTACAACTACATTCAATGTGATCTCCTTGTCATAGTCAAGGCTATGAGGGGGAAGGTTTACATGCAAGACCTACCTCTCACACTCTCTCTCCTCTCGGCATGTGGTACCTTCTCTCTCAACCATGATCCTAGCAAGGGAATGATATTCTCTTGCCTTAGCATTTTACACACCTCCTTGACCTCATCCAGGTCATCCTTTGGCACCTCGACTCTCCTCCTTGTTCCTCCCTCCTGATTTCTCCTTTAGACACTAGATTTCCCTTGTAAACTCTGAATGACATCCATGGTGTCTCGATATATACCTCCTTTTGATGCGTGCAGGTCTGGGTACTACTGAACTACTTCCTCCCTTGAAACCAGGTTCTTCTACCTTGGTATCTCTTTGCACACGTGGCTTCTACCCTTGTTGTTACCAAGACAGGCTCCAAACCTACATCCCATGTTACCCGAGGCATCCACTATGTGTCTTCCTTCTTAATACTAACCATTGCAATGCCCTTGTCTTTCTCGGTGTTGATTTCATGTGCTCAAACAACTCTGGGCACTCCTCATACTTATGCTTCTTTCCACACCATGAGCACTACAATACAGTCCGGCATTCTCATTTGTAATGCTCTATAGACCCACAATTGAAATAGGTTCCACATGGGAACTCACTCCTTCCTCCTCCATGGTTACCATGACCACAGAATCCTCCTCAAAAAACCCTTCCACACGCACCTCCATCTCGTGCTCCTCATAATAATGGTGATGATCATCACCTCTTGGAACTACTAGGCAATGCTAGTCTCTGCACACCCCATGATCAATGGCCTCATGGATCTGATCAATGAGCCTACAGTCCTTAGTATCATGGGTTGTAGAGGTGTAGATCTTACAATAACAAGACACATTCTTCCGGATTACATGCACTGTAATAAGGGGCATCTACTTGCATCATGGTCCCCATGACAAATTTCACAATCTACTACCATGGCACGCATACTATCCTCTGGGGGAAATTATCCTTAACATGCCCTCTACTTCACAATCTATGCACCATAAACCACTACGCGAGTCTCATGGGCTGAGTTCACAGACAACTTTTCCAAACTTGGCCATAATAGCAATCTGAGCCTCTAGAATGGGCTAACACCAATATCAACACTACCAATAGCCTGCAGCGCAGAGCTTCCAATGCCTCACGCGGGTCTGTAAAAAGTTTTATGAGATAAGGCCCTTCTAAAGGGTGTGATCAATCCTCCAACAAACCACTGAGCATGTTGTGAAGGGTGAATATCATATGATAATTTAGACAAGAGAGTTTTAAAGCACACATCATACTCCCACACACTCTCTGCCATTCCTTGTTGAATCTCCTTCAAAGCACTTGATGCTCTTCTGTTCAAACTCAAGAATGTGGAATTCTACCAAGAATGTTCTTTAAAGTAGTATAGTCCACCACTATTTGATGAGGGTCATATTTCCTATACCAACTATGCACACGCCCTTGCAACGTGGTTACAAACTAACTAGCCTTCCATTCTGGGGTTGTGATACCCTTTGCACACCATAGCAGTTCACACTTGTGAACATGTTCCACAACATCCTCAATACCTCTATAATCGGGAAAATGTAGAGACATTTCAAAGAAAACTTGTGGGGGTGGTTGGGGCCCGAATCCTCCTGAGCCAGAGCCTTGGTTTCCACCTGTGTTTCCTCCACCACCTGATCCACTAGGTCCACTAGGTCCTGAACCACCAGATCCACCAGTCCACTCACCAGAGCCACTAAACCACCAACCAGCCACCAGCCACCACCCACCAGACCCACTCCACTATTCCTCTGAACCACCAAATCCACTAGACCCACCAAGTCCTATAGTGGTCATGCCAAGGGTCCCCATAGTTCCACTGAACTGTGCACCTATGGTCTATGATAATGCCCCACTACCAATAGTATACCCCGCGCCACTCCCATATGTGAGACCAAAATCTTGTGTGTCTATACCTTTCCCAAAAATTCCTAACACTGGTTGGTGTTTGCAGCCATAGAAGGCCCAAACGAGAAATTATACCTCCTGGGTGTAGACCGATCACCTCCAATGTAACCAACTGGACTAGTAATATTTTCCCCTTGATCTAGAAAACCAAGCACCAGGGTTTGGTCACTAGGTGGGCTCAGATGTGTGCCAATGGTTCTTCTTTCTCTCATGTGAACGAACTCTCATCAGAAGCCAAAGGGGTCTCTCTTACGCGCTTGCCAAGATGGGGTCACATAGACTACTTCAGGTTCCACGTCCCTCTCGTGTGAACCTCAAATCCTCCCACAATCTACCACCATACATCCATCACACCTACAACCTCACATTGTCTAGAAATCTCCCTTTCACGCGCTTCACCATACTTGAGTCATCTCTCCTCCCTTTCTTTCTCCATCGCAACATCTTCCATCTTCCTCCACTCTAGCTTCCTCACCCAATGCTTAAAATGGTTTAGCCGGCCATTGGGAATGCCTCTAAACTCATGGTAACCATCAAGATTTTCATAGCCAGAGGGACAACACATAGAAATGATCCTCTGGGCTCCCTCAAAAACTCAAACTCAACAACCTCCAGACAAGAATATGTGGAAATGGCATACTCCAGAGTGTAGCTAGCCAAGTACTCCTTTCCACCAATGATCCACAACATGGGTCCACATCAGATCTACATCCTACAACCTCTGTATTCTTCTTGGGTCCACACACATGATCCATAATGCCAACTTGATCTAGATGCATAGGCTGAGAGCCATTCATACAGTTCCACTGGGAAGCAGCAGAAAAAAAAGTTTCATACAGATCATGGTAGAGGTTCTCTTCTACCCATCTACGTGCATCAAACTCAGGTCCAAGTGTTGAATCTCTAGAAAATTCATCCTCCATGCTCTTGAACCATGATTCAACACTTTCCAACATTAACCACTCTATCATTACTCACTACACAGATCATGATGTATGTTATTTCCCACTACAACTTTGAAAAGAGGTCCCAAAATGGAACCAAGATGTAGTCATTTTTACCCCTATCACAAAAGAAAGGAACCCCATGCGCACGACCTATCACCCAACAGGATGTTGGGCACTCACCCGAGGCACGCGTGGGTGCCGAGTCTCTCTTTTATGTGAGTTAAGTGGGAAACATCATCTATGATTTGTGTTTAAGAGATTTAAAGAGGATTTAAGACATACAAGAACCATAGAGCTCAGAATGGCCTCTAGATCCTTGCAGCCATTCCAGATAGATAGTACTTAATAGACTATATGACTTGTATCATAACAAAAAGAAGTATACAAACATCCATACCTAGTATAAACATAAATGAAGAGAACTTATGAAAAATATGTATGCATCAGAATCATTGATATTCATATATATATATATATATATATATATAAATATGTAACCTCATTACATCCATGGAGCCATTTACAAAATGTCACAGAGAAGCAGACCACAATCATGCATTACAACTGGACTAATGTAACTATGCTACCAAAAAAAAAAAATTACAATCCCCATGCCCAATACATCCTTTCCCAAATGCAATTACCCACTAACAAAGTTCTTGCAATATTTTTAGAGCTCCCCACTCTCTATTCTCTCTTGTTCTCTCTCTTTTTATAGCTCTCTCTCTATAGTGCTCAAATATGATGCCATTTATTATATAGCATTCCTCTAGCTCGGACTCCATCAACTCATCCTCCAATCCTCCTGGCATCCCATGCCAATGTCATGTGTTCCCCCAAATGTCCAATTTGTGTTTTAAACCTCCATGTCTATGTGTGTCCAGCGCATGCTCCTCCTAGGCCTTGCGAGCTTTCCACTTTATACCATGATAATACTCGGATTTTGATAGTTGTAAGTTCACTCTTGGGGTGACCGTTGGGGTCATTCTAACTCCCCATTATGTATTTTCATTTTTAGGTTTGATGTGGTTTGTGGGTATGTGTAGGTAAATTTCTCTTTTTTTGGGTTACAGTACCTTTGGAAATCAAGAAGCAATATCAAATATCGAAATCAACATGTAAAAATATGAAACCCTTATGACACAACAAAAACTAGACCCTAAGAATTTGCACACCATGGGCACCTTGATATGGTCACCAACGTCTAAGCACTTGTGTCCTTTTGTGTGTGCCTATGTCACTTTACAATGAGAATTAATAATGTTGTTTGCAGTCTTTTTCAACACTTTCACCATCCCACATCACTTCATGTGCACTATGAAATTGGCTAAGTCTTCTAACTCCCTCTCTTGCTTAGGGTTTCATACTTTACATGTTATTTTATTTGTGTTAGTTCTCTATTTTATCATTTATACATTATTTTTGACAATAGTTATTCTGAAATAAAATTTAATATAAATTAAATTAAATAATTTGATGAACCCTACTCATGATCAAACATTTGGATCCTCATTTTTCCTATTCTACCCAATCTTCTTTCATGAATCTTAAAAATCCTCAAATATCCTTTCATGACTTACTTTAAATGTGCCCAACTTGTAAATATGTTCTCCGAAAATCCCTACACACCATGTGCATCCCTCATAATATGGTACCCATAAAAATAAGTTCCATCTTTGATCATCTCTCTCGATGACTCTATTGGTCCTAATACTATTACTAATCAATCCATTTGTAAGTCAATTCAAGCTTTACATTGTTTATTTCAAGATAAATTCAAGCTATGGAAACTAAGTGTTTTCACCTATCC
Organism: Taxus wallichiana var. yunnanensis; assembly: GCA_018340775.1. Classification (NCBI taxonomy): domain Eukaryota; kingdom Viridiplantae; phylum Streptophyta; class Pinopsida; order Cupressales; family Taxaceae; genus Taxus; species Taxus wallichiana. Next base: position 257,324,431 of record CM031242.1, on the reverse strand, counting down.
AAAAATGTGGAATTTTTAAATTTTTTGGCTAAGCTATCCTTTACATGGATGTATTTTCCTTTTTTAGAGTTAAAAGAGTAAAAAAAAGTTCAACAATTAGTGTATTTTGAGTTATTTTGGGCTTTATGTGGATATTGAGGAATTTGGTGGAATAGGAGCAACAATTCTTCCATTCCTTTAGTTCCTCAATTCCCTAGATTACGTGTAATACACCGTTTGGTAGTGTTAACTAGATTATGTGAATCTCGATGGAACTAGTTCCTATCTAGATTTGTTTTCTGCATAACAATTTTTGCCACATATCATTAATTTTCCTTTGGTTGCGGGTATTGTGGAAAATGTTAGAATGGTGGGAAGTGTTCCTCCCCACTCTTGGTTCCCCATGTGAACCTTTTATCCACAACTCATTGATCCTCCCTTCATTATGGAATTTTTGAAACTTTTTGAACACAAGGAAATAGTTCCCTCGGGCTCTCCATTCCCGCATCTTTGTCTTCTTCGCATATAATAGGTTTCCTCGAGTTCTTTGAACCTCCTTCATATTTTTGTTAAGAATATTAATAGTTATTAGTTCTTCATGGATTATAATAAGTTTACATAATAAGTATTGTTGGTATGGATAAACTCTAAATGTAATGTTAGCAAGTTTTTGTGAGTTGTTTTAACAACTCACATATATAGGAGTTTATGGAGAGTTTTTAGGATCTTCAAAATAGGATTTTTCTCCTATATATGTGTAATGTATTCACACATAATAAAAAATAATTATTTTTTATTATTGTGTAAACCTCCTCCTATTATTTCATTTGGTATCCGTGCGAGTATGGGCTTGTGAGAGAACGAGTGAGGGAAAATACATTTCTTTCTTTCGATTTACCTTGTGGATGAGAGATTGAGTTTTCCAAAATGATTTTATATTAAAAGTAGATCTATCATTTATATTTTTTTCATTGTGCTTTGTGGAGCTCAGAAGTAGGCATTACATTTAAAATACATCTCCATATAGTTTAGGTTGCATTACTTGAAACATGGATTGCATTGTTCAAACCTAAATTTTTCTTGATCCATGATCTCTGTGAATTTTTTATCTTTCATGTATATTTAGTCTTCCATAATCACCACTAGTGTGCAAAATAACAGTACTTCTTACATTTCTACTACTACGATGAAGACTAGTATTTTTTCTTGATGGTGAAGATCAAATTGAATGATATATAAACATTCAATCTCTTGTTTCCCACCGAGTTTTATTTCCATCCATATTTTACATTTCATTCATAGTGAAAAAGAGTCTTTTATTCATTATCTTTTCATCATCGATTTAGATATGCAACAAAATCTATAGATTGGTGGTGTTGTTGCGTATACAATGGAGCATATGTAAAGTGGTCTTCTCCAATTCTGCAGCCAACTATTATTATCAGGTGCATGAACAAAGGCTTTGAGGATCTGTTGGTGGTGGAAGGAGCTTCAATTGTCCATAACTATGGTGAATCATATAGAGACCAAAATTTTTTGTGGTCCATCACTTAATAGAAAAAATATGAACCTAAGTGCTCTTGTCTTCTCCATTAGTATGCATGAATTTATCAATACAAGGTAGATTCGATTGGAAATGTAGTATTATTTCACCCATAATAGCCCAAGGCACATTGGCACATCACTCATCCATTACTCGAGCACTCACCCAAAGCACGTAAGGGTACCAGGTCCCTCTTTTATGGTAGCTTTTTCAAGGAGTTAGCATGATCATACAAATATTCTAGATCCATAATATCCATTCATGAATAAACTACAATATGAACTAGATCTATATCTTAACCATATGCAAGATTAAGTTCACCATACAAGACCATTAATAAATAGGTCAATAAACAATATCCAACCAAAAAGATCCATTATATTAATCACTATAAAACACAGAAGATGAATACATATTTAAAATATCACCATAGGTTACGCACACTCATGAACCAACAACATAACCTTAAAAATATTAATCGATGTCCAAACATGAAAATTAATAAATATTTATAGGTAGTGGGGACTTTACCTTCACTACTTGTTGGGCCTCATAATATTGGCCAATTACAACAAGGTGCATGGGCGCATGAGACCTATATGAAGAAGGGAATGTGATGTGAAGGCACACAAGAAAAGGGTTTTAGGAGGGTTTAGTAAAACCCATGGAGGGTGTTAGTAAAGGGTTTAGACTTAGCCATATTCGACATTCCTAGTAGTACACAAGAAAAGCGTGACCCAACTAAGCATGTGGAATGGATAAGGTGCTAGCCTAGAAACTTGGTGGTTAAGGAAGGAATATTCCATGTCATGGAAGGATCTAGAAAGACATCATTGTAAAAAGTGGAGAGCTCATATGAGAAGAACCATGCTCCATTGAAGTACCACATGGACACTTGGAAACTGATCTATTACTTCATGAAGACATGGTGGTGGATGCTAAAGCTATATATAAGATGCTTGGGTAAAAGGAAAGGACTACTTATTGAGAGAGTTTGTGGTCATTGGCATCACATAGCGATTAAAGAGGTGAAGCTTTGCAAAAATAGTAATGGGTTCTATGGAATCACATTATGAGGATGATAGGAGAGATGACATATATAGAGGGATGAGTCTATGATCATTCTTATAACATGGGAAGCATGGTTAGGATTTATGATGCATGAGCATTATCTCGCATTGATACATTAGTTTGTTATGGCATTAAGGAATGTAATGTGGTTATTGAACTAAGATTAATGAGGAATATATGGTTCTGTTCTAAATATAAATTGTTCATGGGTGTAAAACCTAATGCATATTATTTATATTATGAATCGATATGTTATTTGTTTGATATTTCTCTTGTTGTCTAAATGGATGCATTAATATAATGCCTCATCTTCAGTTCTTAGAATGAATGCATGTTTCTTTACCCTTTTTCTAATTTTCTATCATTAATCAATGTATTCTCAGAAGACTCACATAAAGGAGGGGCTCAGCACCTATGCATTCCTCGGGTGAGCACCCAGCAACCATTGGGTGATAGGCCAGTGCCCATGGGATTAGACTATTGGTCTAAGGGCATAAAAATGACTACATCTTGGTTTCGTTGTTGGGACCTCTTTTCAAAATTGTGAGAAATGGATACATCCACATTTTGATTCCATTGAAGTGTGATGAATGATCTCTCACCTTAGAGAGTTTTAAAACAGGGTTTAGGAGCATGGATGATGATTTTCTCAAATATTCATTAAGGGACCTGAGTTTGATGCATGTAGATGGGTATAAGAACACATATAACATGATTTTTATGAAACTTTATTTTGTTGCTTTCAGTAGAGAATTATATGAATGGATTTCGCATATGCATCAAGATCGAGATGGTACTATAGATTGTGTGTATAGACCCAAGATGATTATTAGAAGTTGTAGGATGTAGATAGAATTTAGATGTGTGTTGTCGATCACTAGTGGAAAAGAGTGTTGACAAGTTATACTTTAGAATACGTCATTTCTACGTATTCTTGTCTAGAAGTTGCTAAATTTGAATTCCTAAGGGAACCCAGAGGAGCATTTTTACATTTTATCCCTTTGGCTATAAAGATCTTGATCATTATCCTAAGTTTAGAGATGTTTCCTATGGCCATCTAAGCTTTTCTGAGCATTAGGCAAGGAAGATCGAATAAATTACAGCTGAAAAAGAAAGGGAAGAGATATGACTCAAGTATAGTGAAGCTCATGGAAGGGAGATGGCTAGACAATGTGATGTTGCAGGTGTGATGGATCTATGGAGGAAGAATTGTAGGAAGGAGTTGAGGTTCACGCAGAGGACGTGGAACTCCGAGTAGTCTGTCTTTACCCCATCTTAGAAGTGTCGGAGAGAAGCCCCTTTAGCTTCTGATGATATTTTTTCACATAGAGAAAGAGAGTCATCGACGCGCATCTAAACCCATCTAGTAACCAACCCCGGCACTTGGTTTTATAGATCAAGGGCTAAGTATTGTTAATCTGGTTGGTATCAATGGAAGAAACCGATCTATGCCTAGGAGATATAATTTCTAATTTGGGACATCCATGGCTGGGAAAACCATTCCTGGGGAATAAAAGTATTTGGTGGAGCCTGGCAAGATTTTATGTCCCTAAATTTCAAGGAAATCAAGGTTGGAAAATTGAACCCAGCCCCCTTGAAGCCTTCTTAACCCCCACGTGACCTCTTGGACCCTCATGTGACCTCCAGACTTGACAATTCAGCCCCGGTGCATTTTTGGAGCATCCATTTCCTACCATCGGATAAAGCACCACGTGTTAACTTCATAAGCAACATGGAAACTAATGTCCCTTATGTCCCTAAGGTGATGGAAATCAGACCTTGAAAAATGTGCCCATCTTCATATGGGGAGCCTTTTAGACATCCATGTGATTGACTTTTAGCCCCAAATGCATTTTTGAGCATTCATTCCCCTGCCCAGCGGATCAAGTTCCATGTGTTAGCCCTAGGACCACCATGGAAACTAATGTCCCTGAGGTGAGGGACATCAGACATGGAAAAATGTGCTCATCCCCCTATGGGGTGTCTTTTGGACACCCACATGACTGAATTTTAGTCCCCATGTGCATTTTTCACAAAAATCCCTTGCCCTTGGATCAAGGACACATGACATCACCTTGAACACCATGGAAATTGATTTCCCTCATGTCCCTGAGGTCAAGGACACAAAAATTCACCTAGATCCTCCATGTGCATTTATTTGAAAATTTAAATCTGACACTTAGCCATTTCTTCCCCTCATTCCTCCTTCACATCTCCTCACCATTCTATGGCCATGTTCTTGCTTTTCCAAATACCTAATTCACCATTTCTGATCCAAACTAGTTCCATCAAACCATGAATGCACAACAATATGTAGGTCTTAGAGAAAAATGAAGTGAAATGATAAAGAACGAAGAGAAAAATGGAGATTTTCTCCAGATAACCGTGAAGTCACCCGATCGAGAAATCTTCATATCTCACAATATACAAGCCGGATCGAGATGACATATTTTTTATAATTCCTCGCTTTTTAAGGTGATAAATATGTAACAAAAAATAGGTCAAATGGTTCTCTGAATCATTTTCTCCAACAAAAATCCCACTTCATGCATTGGCTCACATTCGTCAAATTTCCCATCATTTTGGCAATAGGAGTGAGCTAAAAACTTGCACACATGAGCTCCAAATGAAAAACCTATTGCAATGGAGTTGTTTTAATATAAATGGAGACAAAAACTATACCTATAAATTTTAAGTTTGAATAATGGCCACCATGGTAGCTCCGTGCCCAAAGTCACTTTGCCGTTAAAATTTTAAAATGTATTTTCAATCATTCTAATCAGCAAAACTATGTGAAATTCGGAGGGTGTGATCGTAATGAAAAGATGAGTCAAAAATTTATGTTCCATCACAAATTAAGCACTAGAAACACACTTTTGTAAAAATAGTAAGTTTTCCTATATAGACTTGCTATGTTTGGAAAGTCATCATCAAAAGAAGTCGAGACAAAGGAAACGATCATTGAAGATCACAAGGAAGCCGAATGAGTGTTCGGAGAAGAGAATAGTGAAAATTACCACTTACTAAAAATAGTAAGTCCCTTATATGGGTGCTTACTAAAAATAGTAAGTCACCCCAAAGAAGTGGCTGAGGCAAGGGTAGGGTGTGCAAGATTGAATGAGGGAGTTCATCACATCATGATGGTTGAGAAGAGGAAAAAATCACCTCTCACAAAAATTAATATATCATACGCAGGATGGGAGTTATGTTCATCAGTGGAACAATTCACTCAACTTGGCAAGAATTCATGAGCTGATTTGAAGGATATTCATAGTGTGCAAGGGATTCAAAGATTTATATTTTCACTGCATTTTGAGCTTTCCATCAACGAGGATCAACGGACTTCATCAAAATGACACATCCTCTTCTTCTTCTCTCTATCTCTTTCTCTCTCCTCTTCCCCCTAACTTTCTCTCACTTTCCAATATTCTAATTTCACATTGGGATTGCACTTTTTCATATGTCCTAATGTTCCTAATGTAATAAGTCACCTTTATGTTATAAAAAGGGACTTAAAAGTTTCCTAGGAAGTTGAAAAGTTTTAAGTTGTGCGAGGACATATGAAAAGGAATTGGGGGGTAGATGAAGAGTCATATTCTACTCTATAAATTGTAATGCCATTCCCATTTCAAAGGGTTGGTGATTGATCTTGTAAACTCAAGAGTGCATTATACCTAGAGAAAGAAAAGGAGATAGCCAATTTTCTTCTACTTTCCTCCACTTCTCAATTTCTTCCATTCTCACATTATGTACAAATTTGATTTGAGAAATCAATACAAGAAGAAGGAGTTTTCTATCTTTCTTTGACTAAGGGGTTTCTTGATACTTGGTGATAATTGAAATCTATTTGGTCTTGTTGTTATTCACAGAGTTTTTTCTTCCCATAAATGCATGTGTTGAAGTTTCTAACTAGTGTGTGTGTAGGAATCTGATTTTCTACCTACAACATTAGTTCTCCTACCTCAATTCTCACTCCCTTTCCCACTTTTAGACAAATTATTCCCTTGCAAGAGATTGCTAGCTTTACCACATGGTCAGTGGAGTGCCCTTGTTGGATCCCCAGTCAAAATCCCACCACAAAAATCCATATTTTCTCATGCATGCATATACGAAAGCTACACCGGTTAAGTAGAGGGACTTAGATTCCTAGAGCATTGGCAACAAATCCACAAGTTTTTCCACCCAAAAATTTTCTTTCCAATAGTTTTTGGCACCCACCATGAGGCATATTTAGCAGCATCTACACCCAATATACAACCGCAAGGTCTGAAAATAAACAAAATAAAAATCATATTTTGAAGGAAAATCAATTTTTGAAGGAAAATCCATCAAGGAACAAACTCCTGTCACATTTTTTTCCATCATGAATAAATTCCTAGATTAGAGTGAAGTACCAATGAGTGATAGTGAAGAAGAAGAAGAATATGTCTTCTCGAAAATAAGATCATTGATCAACCATGGTTCCGGACTAGTGTTGACAAAGGAAAGAAGAAAGAACTTGTCATTGATGAAGAATAATGGATTCAAAGAAGACATAAGATAAGGTGTGAAGCTCAAGAATATGCCAAATTCTTGCAAGAGATGAATGAGCAACTTGAAGCAGCCCATAGTGAGAAATAATAAGAGGAGAATTGTCCTATAGAGGAAGACCATGAAGATCATTCGTACCATAGGGTTTTCATACTTGAAAGGTTCTTGAATTCTGTTGAAGAAAATCCTATCCTTGAGCCTTCTGATGAAGATAAAATCAGCATTCAAGAAGATGACAAAAGACAGGATGGTGCAAGATCCACTTGAAGAAGATTTTTGTAATCTCACACAACTCACTACAAAATTGAGAACATTGTCCTTCTTCCACCATTCTCTAGACAAATTCATTACATATGGTGATGAAGAAATGAACATGTTGAAAAGAGAATATGTGGAAATAATTGAGAGCATAATAAAAGGAAATTATGACCCCAAAGTCTTTAATGAAATTTGGAGGTATGCTTTAGCTCTATAGAGAAGATATGAGAATTTTGAAAATCCACATCAAATGGAGGAAGAAGACTCAAATTTTTGCCCGTACTATGAGGTTTTCATTCCCAAAATATTCTCGGATGATTCCAAAGAAAATATTGTCATGGAACCTCCCAATGAAAGCCAAAGCAACGTCATGGAGAAAGAAGTAGAAGAGACAAAGATAGAATCACCATTCAACAATTCCATTTGGCTCAAGTCATAACCCATGGGGGGAATAATATATTCAGTAAAGGAAGATCCTTTCTACATAATGGATGATCCAATGCTCTCCGAAGACTCCACCAATGATGAAGAAGATGGTCAATTCAAAGTAAGCATGGATGATCTCTTTTCAAGTTTTTATCTTTCAATTGATGATGAAATGGAGAGATGTGAAGAAGTGAAAGAAACTTAGATGACATCATGGCCTAAAAATGATGAATTCAAGATGGTCATAGATAATCCTCCTTCCTATTTTGATTCCTCAAGTGACATAAAAATGTTGCATGAAGAAATGAAGGAAGTCAAAGAATCAAACTCTCTCCCGATGCAATCATGGATGATCAAATGGAATAATCCCATTCTATTTTAAATCCGAGGAGAATGATAAATTTAAACACAACCTCTACTCACTTAAGGAGTAGAATCATCATCATGGTGAAAACATATCCTTTCATCTTTCACTTGAGCAAGAGGATTTAATAATGGATGATCAAGATGTAGCTGAAAATTCTTCTCATACTACTGCCCCAACATGGTTATCTACTCCTTACCAAGGAGAAGATGATATGGATTTTGATCTTGAAGGAGCACCATTCCCTCGAAGCTTGGACATATTCTCCTTATCAGTAGGTGTCATGAATCAAGTATGCTTGTGTATGTAAGAAAGTGAATCTTTGGCAATGCAAATCATGAAAGAGGTGAATGAGAATGTTTCAGATGAATCATGGGCCCGTATGGATCATATTTTTAACCATCTCCTAGAGGCACAACAAGAATATTCCTCCAATAAAGATAAAAAAGAGCCTATGGAAATTTCAGAATAACTATCCATACAAGATATCTTGAAGGCCACAAAAGAAATTGAGGATTCTCCACCCGTCTTGAACTCTTGACCCGGGCCATGGAGATGCAAGAAAAGTATGAGTCAATTTGTGCTTCCTATTTTGGTGCACCAATTTTTGATGTTGAAATGGAGCAGTTGGATAAGCTTGATGACTTCTCTAATACTTTGGTTGACAAGAATAAACATGAAAACATGCCTTTTTCTTCCACATTGTGTGAAGAAGTTCATGAGTGCAAAAGAAAAAAAAGTTCATGTATCTTATTTGGACATATCCATTTTTGAAGATAACACCTCCACCATGGAAGAAGATAACATGGAAAAAATTGAGCTGATTTGCAGTGAAGAATGTTGTTCAAAACATGGTGAAATTCAGCTTTGGGCAGTGATGAAATGCTCAGGAGAATCGAGATATATGGATAAACTTAGAAAGCAACCGGCATGATGAAACCAATTTCGAGAGGGATGAAGGTTCTGGAATTTCCAAGCAAGGACCTGAGCATCAAGAAGCTCACATGGACTCACTCCTACCAAGTACATAGACAGTTGTGAAAGCACCTATATTTTATAAATAGTTGAGGAGGGCAGGCTACTTTCTGAACCCGTTAATGGCTTAGAAGAACATTATCATTCAGTGTTGCCTCTTCAAGGGTAACTTTTGAGAAATGAAAAGTTCTTCAATTAAAGAAGGTTATCCCTTGCCTTGTACCATAGGTGATTTTTAGGTATGTTTACATTTCTATTGTTTTTGTTTCCCTTCTTGTTGTGTGTCATGTGTTTCCTTTATGTCCTTTTCATGTGCGTGTGTGATTTCTTCTTATTTCTATCTTGTTATAGGTTATACATGACTCTACAAGGCCCAATAGATAAGGCACTGGTCAATATGTTGTGAGTTGAGATTTTGGATTCCCATGTCATGTCTTTATTGCAATCAGTCCATCTCATGTCCCAAAGCTAGAGCCAATTTTGTTGTGCAAATGTGTAACATGGAAATTGACAATTTTTATGAGCACGACAACTATACCCCTATGTCAAAATTTTCATGTTTTATTATTCCCAGAACCCAAGTCAAATTTGTTAGTCTAGTCACCCCCTATTTGATGTCAAAATTTTCCCCTAGGTTATTTAGGAAAGTCTATTCGTTCCCCTAGGTAATTTTAGGGAGTTCTAAAAGATGTTATCTACATGTAGTTGTGGGAAGGGCTATCATTGGCCTTCCTGGGACTAGATCAACCCCCCTGGAGTATAATAGAAGGAAAAATTCAACATGGATTTGAATTGAATACCTTATAACATCATGGAAATGATTTTGGAAGAGTGGAAGTTTTGAAATATTTGGGGCAATTGAGTGAAAACACAAGCCTAGGAATTTCACAGCCCTAAAATAATTGTTGGGCTTCAGAAGAAGATTTTGAGAGCTCTGGATGGAATTATAAGTAAAAAAACATCAAGGTAAATATAATTCCAAGACCTACATGATGGTGAAATACAATTTTTCACAACACCTTAGCATATAGGATTGGTAGACAATTTTTCTCAAGCATAAGTAGAGTCTTAAATAAAAAATCCATTTTTTTAGGGATCATATGGATGAATACATACATGAGACCCAAACCATTGGATCTAAAATTCCATTTCTATCAATATCATATAAAAAAATTTCAAAAAATTCCATCGAGATCTCAAGTTATCACTATCACAAGTTCAGGACTTAGCCAAATTTTGGGAGGACACGTATCAGCTCAGGAGCTTGGTAGAATTTGTGTCCTTGAAGTCCCTAAATTTAGGAAAATCAAGGTTGGAAAAGTGTGCCCAGCTCCTTGAATCCCTCTCAACCCACATGTGACCTCTTGGACCATCATGTGACCTGTAGACTTGACAGATTCAACCCTCGAGTGCATTTCTATAGCATCCATTCCCAACGGTCGGATCAAGCACCACGTGTCAGCTCTAGGACCACCATGGAAAATGATGTCCCTTATGTCCCTGAGGTGAGGGACATTAGACCTTGAAAAATGTGCCCATCCCCCTATGGGGAGCCTTTTGGACATCCATGTGACCAACTTTCAGCCCCCAGGTGCATTTTTGAGCATTCATTCCCTATTAACAGATCAAGCATCACGTGTCATCCCTAGGACCACCATGGAAAATGATTTCCATTATTTCCATTAGGTTAGGGACATCATACATGGAAATTTTTTCCCATCCCCATATGGGGAGTCTTTAGGACACCCACGTGACCAACTTTCAGTCCCCATGTGCATTTTTCAAGAAAATCCCCTCATCGTTGGATCAAGGACACATGACATCACCTTAAACACTATGGAAATTGATTCCCCTCAAGTCCCTAAGGTTAGGGAAATCATGGATAAAAAATTCACCCAGCCCCTCCATGTGCATTTATTTGAAAATTTAAATCTGAAAATTAGCCATTTCTTCCCCCTCATTCCTCCTTCACAACTCCTCACCATGCCATGGCCATATTCTTGCTTTCTAGACACCTAGTTCACCATTTCTAATCTAAAAAAACCATAATGATCACACAAATATCCATACCATGAATGCATAGCAATATGTAGGTCTCGGAGAAAAATGGAGTGAAATGACAAAGAACAAAGAGAAAAATGGATATTTTCACCAGATAACCGTGAAGTCACACGATCGAGAAATCTTCATATCTCACAAGATACAAACCAGATCAAGATTCCATATTTTGAAGAATTCCTCATTTTTCAAGGTGATCAAGATACAAAAAAAGAGGTCAAATGGTGCTCTGAATCATTTTATCCAACAAAAATCCCACTTCATGCACTTGGCTCACATTCGTCAGATTTCCCATCATTTCGGCAATAGGAGTGAGATAAAAACTTACACATAAGATCAAAATGAAAATCCTATCGTAATGGAGTTGTTTTCATCACAAATAGAGACAAAAACTAGACCTATAAATTTCAAGCTCCATTAATGGCCGCCATGGTAGCTCCATGCCCGAAGTCACTGCCAAGTCAAAATTTCAAAATTTATTTCCATTCATTCTAGTCGAAAAAACTATGTGAAATTAAGAGAGTCTCTGATTGTAATGACAATATGAGTCCAAAAATAATGTTCCATCAAAAATTGAGCAATGGAAACACACTTTCTAAAAATAGTAAGTTTTCCTATATAGACTTCCTATGTTTGGAAAGTCATCATCAAAAGAAGCTAATTAAAAGGCAATGGGAATTGAAGATCATGAGGAAGACAGAATGAGTGTTCAGAGCAGAGAACAGTGAAAATGACCACTTACTAAAAATATTAAGTCCCTTGTATGGGTGCTTACTAAAAATAGTAAGTTACCCCAAAGAAGTAGCTGAGGCAAGGGTAGGGTGCGCAGGATCGAATGAGGGAGTTCATCACATCACGATGGTTGAGAAGAAGAAAAATCACCTCTCACTAAAAATAGTATATCATACGTAGGCTGAGAGTTTTGGTCATCAACGGAACAGTTCACTTAAGTTCACAAGAATTCATGAGCTGATTTGAAGGAGATTCAAAGTGTGTAAGGGATTCAAAGATTCAGAGTTTCACTACATTTAGATCTTTCCATCAATGAGGAACAACGACTTCATCATAAATGACAGATCCTCTTCTTCCTCTCTCTCTCTTTCTCTCTCCTCTTCCCCCAACTTTCTCTCACTTTCCAATATTTTAATTTTGTGTTGGGATTACACTTTTTCATATGTCCTAATGTTCCTAATGTAATAAGTTACCTTTATGTTATAAAAGGGACTTAAAATTTTCCTAGGAAGTTGAAAATTTTTAAGTTGTGTGAGGACATATGAAAAATCATTAGGGGTAGATGAAGAGTCGTATTATACTCTATAAATTGTAACTCCATTCCCATTTCAAAGGTTTAGTGATTGATTTTGTAAACTCAAGAGTGCATTGTACCTAGAAAGCAAATAAGATAGCCAATTTTCTTCTACTTTCCTCCACTTCTCAATTTCTTCCATTCTCACATTATGTACAAATTTGATTTGAGTAATCAATACAAGAAGAAGTATTTTCTATCTTTCTTTCACTAAGGCATTTCTTGATACTTGGTGATTAGTGAATTCTATTTGGTCTTGTTGCTATTCGTAGAGTTGTTTCTTCCCATAAATGCATGTGTTGAAGTTTCTAACTAGTGTCTCGTGTGTAAGAATCTGACAAATTCTCACCTCAATATTAGTTCTCCTACCTCAATTCTCACTCCATTTCCCACTTTTAGACAAAGTCTTCCCTAATAAGAGATTGCTATATTTTCCGCAGGTCAATGTAGTGCCCCGGTTGAAAGGCCACCACGAAATCCATATTTTCTCACACATGCATATACGGTAGCTAGAATGATTAAGTAGAGTGACTTAGATTCCTAGAGCATTGGCAATAAATCCACAAGTTTTTCCACTTGAAAATTTTCTCACCAATAGTTTTTGGCACCCATCGTGGGGCAGATTTAGCAGCATTTGCACCCAATATATGACCGTAAGGTCTAAAATAAATAAAAATAAAAATCATATTTCAAGGAAAATCATTTTTGAAGGCAAATCCATCAAGGAATGAAACCTTGTCACATTTGTTTCCCACATCATGAAGAAATTTCTAGATTGGAGTGAAGTACCAATGAGTGATAGTGAAGAAGAAGAAGAAGATGTCTTCCTGGAAAAGAAGATTGTTGATCAACCATGGTTCCAGACTAGTGTTGACAAAGGAAAGAAGAAATAACCTGTCATCGATGAAGAAGAATGGATTCAAAGGAGACATAAGATAAGGTGTGAAGCTCGAGAATATGCCAAATTCTTGTAAGAGATGAATGAGAAACTTGAAGCAGCCCATAGTGAGAAAGAAGACCCTTAAGATCATTCGTACCATAGGTTTTTCATACCCAAAAGGTTCTTAAATTCCACTAAAGAAAATACTATCCTTAAGCCTTCCAATGAAGATAAAATCAACATTCAAGAAGATGACAAAAGACAGGACGGTGTAAGATCCACTGAAGAAGATTTTTGCAATCTCACACAACTCACTAAAAAATTGAGAATGTTTTCCTTCTTCCACCATTCTCTAGATGAATTCATTGCATATGGTGATGAATAAATGAACATGCTGAAAAGAGAATATGTGTAAATAATTGAGAGCATAATAAAAGGAAATTCTGACCCCAAAGTATTTGATGAAATTTGGAGGTATGCATGGCATCAAATGTGAAGTCTTGCATTACAACCATCATTGAATGTGTTATATATGGCAAAAAGACAAAGGAAATTCCCATTAGAGTTTTAAAGGATGCAATTATCACTATTTAAGGACCCAAGTTCACTGGGACTCAAGTCTTATCGCTTCACTGAGGTTGATAATTTCCTAGCATTACTTAGACACCATTGGTGTTATAAGCATAATGCCAACTCGTGGTTTAACAAGGTGTCTATAAGTTTTGAGAACAAGGAAGAAAGGGTGATCATCCCTTTAATAGATGGGAAGTTAGTGCTCTATATAGATCCCTTATAAGAGGAAGTCCTTGACATAATCTATGTGCACTCCATTAGAGATCCTTAAATAATTCATCCTATAAAAGGAGTTATCCAATTTGAAGATTCTCGTTGATAACATATACAATGAGCATAGCATGTGAAAATTGGGCACACAGGACTTACGAGTTAATTGGGTGACAATTTAGAGATCTCAGTAACAAGGGTAAAAAGGTGTGCTCACTCAAGCACCTAGGAAGGAAGAAGCTACCAAGTTACTCGGAGGAGCAAGCCCTGATGATTTCTTACAAGAAATGGAGGTTCAGTGGAAAAATGAGGACAAAAGAAGAAGTATGCTTAGTTATAAATTTCTCAAGACTACAATGCATTGGTGGGAAACACATCACGAGAGTCTCCTGGAATGGCATGAGGTAAGAGTCACATTTTCTAGTAAGGTTTTGTAGAAGAAACATGCCCATTGTTATCCAAGACTACCATGGCAAAGAATCCACCTTTTCCCATATCCAAGCTGGTGAAAATGCCTAGATAGAAGGTAAAAAAGCTTCACCACCTTCATTATGGGTGCATAAGTTATATTCCACCTTACAGGATTATGCGCGTGTATGGTATATTTACTTTGAGACATGCCGTCGGATAGGAACTAGTAGGAATTAACGACTGATCTCATTCAAGCATTTGAGTGTCAAAGTACTAAACCATCATTGGATAAGGAGTTGTAAGTTGTCAAGCACCTTACAATGGGAGATAGTGTTGTGGAAGAAGATACGTTACTAGAATTTCTTGGTGAACCTATTTTGAGATGTGTTTCAATGAAGAAGAATCATAAGAGATACAACTTGAGCACGTGTGCATTGAAAAGGAAAAAGGAAAGATGGTCTATGTAGTAGATGGTGAAGAAATGGAAAGTCTAGATGTTAACCATTTTTAAGGTACACGTAAAGTCCTAGATAGCACTGATGAGCAAGCATGTGCCTACCATGAGCCCTTGAAAATAAATAAGGTTAACATTGGGACAGAGACAAACCTAAGGAAGCTATCATTGGGGATTATTGGTCGAAGAAAGAGGTTTCAAAAATCATTGATCTATTGCACGAGTTTCAGGATCTATTCCCATGTGGGTACCATGAGCTCAAAGGCATTCACCATTCCTTGGGGAGATGAGGATCAAGTTGAAGGAAGGTGCACACCCATTTGAAAGAGACCTTATCGGATGAATCGAACTTACACGTAAGAGTCAAGGAGGAGATAGACAAGATGATAACATCTGGTATCATTGAGGTTGTGGAAGAATCAAAATGGGTAAGCCCAATGGTGATAAGCATTAAGAAGGATGGAAGGATAAGGATCTGTGTTGACTACAGGGACTTGAACGTAGTGTGTGTCATTGACCCTTTTTAACCCCATTCATTGAAGAGATTCTGGAAGGAGTAGCTGGGTGCGAGGTCTATTCTTTCATGGATGGGTTCTCAAGGTATCACCAGGTCAGGATTGCAAAGAAATACCAGAAAAAGATAACTTTCACCACTGAGTGGGGAATATTTTCCTACACTATCATGCCTTTTGGATTGAAGAATGTACCTAATGTGTTCTTTTGCATCATGGTACAATAATTCCGAGACTTTATCCATAATTTTCTTCAAGTCTACCTAGATGATTGGATGGCGTATGGGCTAGTGAAAGACCATTATGACAATTTGAGGCTGATGTTTGAGAGATGTCGATAGTTGAGGATATCCCTAAACATTAAGAAATGTGTCTTTGTGACTCCATTTGGAACCCTGTTGGGAAATATTATATGTAAGAAGGGATTGTTAGTGGATCCCTCAAAATTTGTTATTTTGGGATTGGGAGAGCCTACTATTTAGAGCGTAGTGCATGTGGATTTCTTGGTCATACGGGTACTACAAGAAGTTCATCAAAGGATATGCCAAGATCATCACCCTTGGAAGAATTACTAAAGCACAAGAGTGCCTTTCATTGGGGAGAGGCGTAACAAAAGGCATTTGACACTTTGAAGGATAAACTTGTCACTGCGCCCATACTATGCTTTCCTTCTTGGGATAATCCTTTCCATGTGCATGTTGATGCCTTAGGAATAACCATTGGTGTAGTACTAGCACAAACCTGGTGAGGGGATTGTTGATCACCCCTTGTTTTTACAAGTAGGAAGTTGACACCAACAGAACATAATTACACAACTACTGAGTGTGAGGCACTATCAATGATCTATGTGCTGCATAAGTTCAAGTAGTATCTACTGAAACACCTTTTATATTCTACATAGATCACATGACACTAAATTATTTGGTAAATAATCCCATTTTTCAAGGCATATATTTCATTGGGTCCTATTATTTCAAGAGTTTGAGTTCACGGTGGTTGTAAAACTAGGAAAAATTAATTTAGGACTTGAAACTTATCAATAATTGACTCATGAGAGAATGTGTAGAGTATTGAGGATACAATTCCAGATGCGCAACTATTTAGGTTGCAATGTGCACCCTTGGACTTAGAAGATATTACGGTATTCCTTAAAAAGGTGTGGCACCGAATGGGATGAAGGCTTTGGAGAGAAAATAGTTAGGAATACGCATCATTCCCTATATGTTGATTAGTGGAGAATCTGTACAAGTTAGGTCATGATGAGGTTCTACACCGATGTGTATTAGAACATGAGCACGTAGCGATTATGGAGAAATGCATGGTGGGATTACAAGAGGACACTATGCAAGAAATGCAACCACGTGAAAGATTATACTCATAGGGCTCTTGGTGGGAAACCATCTACCAGGATTGTATTGAATTTTACAAGGCCTGTGACCATTGTCAGTGCCTAGGAAAACCTAGAAAGAGGGATGAGATTCCATTAAGGATGATAGCTAGTGTAGATCCATTTGAAAAGTGGGAAATCAACTTTGTAGGACCAATTTCACCATTGTGCGAAGGAATGGTTCACGGTATATCATTACTTGCATTGATTACTTGACAAGATGGGTAGAGGTAGTGCCTACAAAGGATTACACTACAACAACAGCTACTAGATTCTTATGGGAAAACATAATCAGCAGTAGGTATGGATGTCCTTTGAGCTTGACAAGTGATAGGGGTACACATTTCTTGAATGAAATGGTCAAGATTCTATTAGCAAAATTTATGGTGGCCCATCACAAGACTACCCCTTATCACCCTCAAGTGAATGGAACTGCTAAAGTGTTTAACAAGATATTAAGTCACACGTTGACCAATATTTGTGATGTTGGAAGACAAGACTAGGATGAAAAATTATTATCTATTCTATGGGCATACAGACAACCTACAAGAGGTTGAATAAGGCCATTTTTCAATTAGTGTTTGGCGTGGAGGTTGTTTTTCTAGTTGAATTCATGTTACCATCATTGTATATAGCACACATGAGGATTTGTTGATGAAAAAGCACTCGAAGAAAGGATTGATAAGTTGATGCAGTTAGATGAGAGACGATCACTTGCTAGATGGAGTCAGAAGACTAAAAAGGCCAGACAAAAGGCATGACATGATCATCATATCAAGAACAAGTAGTTTGAGGTTGGGTAGATGGTTCTGTTGTATGATTCTAAGTATCTGCATCATCTGGAAAGTTGAAAGTCCATTGGTTGGGCCCTTACATCATCTCATACATCCTTGATTCAAGCACATGTTAGTTACAAGCGCTAGATGGGATGAAGTTACCTGGCCATTTCAATGGGAGTAGGCTAAAGCCCTACTATAAATAAGCCTTCCTTATATTTGTAAATAAGGTAGTATTGCCAGTTAGCTTAGGATTTCCCTTTATGCATTTTATTTTCTTGTGTTTCCCTTTCTCATTGCTTGTTCCTTTCTTTTTGTTCTATTTTTTGCCTTGTGCACCAATAACCACTTATTACTTCCAAAATATTATGTATGTGCAGAGGACCACGCATCTGATTTAGTGTGGGGTGGAGTAATGTGGAGTAGTAGTGTGAAAGTACGATACAAGCTAGTAGTGAAAGTTGTAAGGCCTAGATGAAAGGATTAAAGGCACGAAAAATAGAAGAATGTGTGTGGAAATAGTGGATAAGAATTTTTGTGTCAAGATAAGGATTTACAAAAACCACATACGAGAAAGAAAAAGTGCAAGAAAACATGAGGTAGGCAAGGGAAAAAATCAAGTCAAGGACAAAAGAAGTGCCTTTGGTGCTGCAGCCATGCACGTAAGAGTCTTTGGTCAGTTAGGATTGTTTACATGCCAGAAGGTTGTAAAATATTTTCACACAAGTTTTGGCACATGGGTAAGGGTGCTTAAGGTCAGATTTAGTGGAAAAATCCACATTTAATGCTAAGTATGTTGGTAGGTGGTGTAGCATTTATTGCTAGAAAGGAGGAAAAAGCTATAAGTATGAAGTTGAGCACATTATTATTTACCTTGCGATTACGAAATTGAAGAGATCTTATGAACTAGGGCATCCAAAAGAGATATTTGTGTGAAGAAGGAATCATAGAGATCTGAGTGTGTGACTAGGGTTGATCTACAAACTAGAGTGGAAGGAGTACATGGGCGTAGGGAGGAAGTTTCAGTGGAATACATTATCTTGTGGAAGAGTTTTCCAAGTTAGGGTTCTGCAACTAGGGAATAAAGATAAAATGATTCTTTCATGGAGTTGAGCCACAGGATTGGGAAAAGTTAGGAAGTAGAGAAAGGAAGACAAGTTTAGGGTTTGGTTGACAATGATAAGTAAAAATGGCACCAAAGAAGGTGATCATTTCACCAAAGAAGAAGGAAAGGGAAAGGGAAAAAACTGCCGTAGAAAGTTTTAATGAGGAGTGGTATGCAAAGATGCAATACCTAGATGGAGTATTGTTGGGAAAGAATGGGTATCACACATTAGGAAGATGGCCATGAGTGACTATAACCATCACACGAGTACCACAGAAAAGGAAATGGCATTGGAACTAGTTCATCTAATTGATACGAGGACACCATAAGGTATGTCTAATCTATAGTAATGAGGTAAAGGTAAAGTTGGGTAAGGCTAGGTTGCTTTGCAACTATATGAGTTTCCCTATTTTGGAAAGCCCGAGTGGTTATACTAGTGGTTGATGTCACACATGCATGAAGACCACTTCTATTTTGTAGGCCATAAAATGCGCATAACTCCTCAACTCATATCAAAGTTCACTAGCCTAATTTGTGAAGGAGACTCCATAGATGATGACTTGGATGATAAGGAGGCCATCAAGGAAACTGTGGAGGCCTATGACTACAAGAAGGGTTCACACTACTTTGATATCACATATATCCCCGACCCTATAATGAGGATGGCCACACACTTGGTTACAAAGTTGAATGGTCAAGAAAGATGGACCCAAGTGAAAAAAGCATGGTTTAATGTATGCTAAGAAGATCTCATAGTAGGAACCATCTACAACTTATCTTCCTTCATTATAGATGAAATCATTAGCAACATGCAGGAGGGAGAAAAGATAATGTTTAGAAACATTCTCCTCACCATTGTCTTCTCAAAGATTGGAGTGCCCGATGGGCTAGAGAAGTTTGTATGGGAATACCTAGAAGAGGATCCCTCACCCGTGAAGAGATTTGAGAAATATACCTGTGACACCATGACGACCACTCACAAGGCACACTTGGAGAAATGGTACAAGTGAATGCACATGCATTCAGGTAGAGTGGAGGATACCTGAGAAACTTCCCACACTCATAGATAAAGAGGTTGAGTTTGTTATATATCAACACTTATGCATTGGAAGATTCACTTTGATGGATGGGACTAAGAGTCCATGGTGCAAGTTTCCATTTTCCTTCACCGTGCAATACTTCCAAGTGGGGGTCAACCATTTTAAGGAGGCCAAAATACTAAGGTTCGACCTTAGTGAGGTAGACTAAGACCACCGTGAGCTGCACCAAAATCTTGTATATCTAAAGAAGTGCGCATATGTGGAGAAGTATGTCTCCCACAAGTGCAGATGATGAAGCCTTTGACATTGCCAATCACCGGGAGGACTACAACAAGGGTATACTTGCACATCAGGCCAAAGTTTGAAAAGGGTGCCTACCTAGAAAATGATGTCTCCATTCTTGAGGACCCCATAGGAAGGAATAAGGTTGCACCAAAGAAAAGGGAGAGAGAAGTGCAGGAGAAGAAGGCACCAAGTGTGCAGACAACACAATTTGTGGGTGTACTAGAAGCAAGCACTAAGCCAAGCACTTATGCATGTAGGAAGAAGTCCCCAGTTAAGGAGAAGACCCTAGAAGAAGAGGTGTCACAGAGAAGAGGAGCCTCCCACACAAGAAGATTCACCAAGGAAGGAGTCACCTGCTGAGAGAGAGAGAGAGAGGAAGAGTCTCCTATATTGGAATCACTAGTTAGGAAGAAACAAAGTGGTAGAGAGGGAAGACTCAGAGGAAATAGAGGGCTTGGAGGCCTACAAAGGGGGAAAGGATGATGATGAGGATGAAGAATTTCATAATCATCCCATGTATGATATACATGATTTAGAAGAAGGAAGCAAAAGAAGGATGGATGGAAGAAGAAAATGCTCGAGAAACAAGGGTGAGAAAAAGTAAACACAAGAGATCAAAGGACCCCAAGCCTCACCAAGGAACAAATAGAAGAGGCCACAGAGAGAGAAGTGGTAGGCATCATCAAAAATTTAGTGGAACAGGAGGTAGAGCACAACATAGATGAAGTGCTCAAGGAGATAGAAGAGGAGAGCATTGGAAAAGAGTATGGTAGCATGGGCGAGACCCCAACCTAGTAGTAAGCTTTCCAAAGGCTACGTGAATAGGTGGGAAGAGCATGGTGGCAGCCCAAGGGAAAGGAATGGGTTACATCAATGATCCAAGCAAGGTGTTACACGCGTGCTTCTAGAGCATGCCAATGGAAACAACTCCTAGCCATGCCCTCATTTGATGTAGAAGGTGCATACCCACAAACCAGAAAATGTTATCTTGGGTGTTTGAATCCCATGTCGATGAACCTGAGTTCAGGTAAGCTAAGGGGTGCTAATGAAGATGCCAAAGATAAAAGGGATAAACCCCTTGGTTAATGCTCAATGGTTTTCAGATGAGCAAGTCTGTAATGCACTCAAAAAGGTTTTAGTTGAGGTTGAGGCTAGAATTTTTGGAAGGAATGATAGGGTGAGATTCCTAGAGGTGGAATTGGAGAAGGAGGAGGAGGAGCTTCTCGAGAAAAGAAAGGACTTGAAACAAGAAGAGATAATCAATGCATAGCTAAGGCATGAACTAAAAGAGGAGAAGGTAAGGTGCACAAATTATATAAGAAAATTAAAATAATTATAGATGTTATTATTTTAAAACATCCCGACCTAACACCACACCTAGAAAAATATGAATCAACCTTGCAATGTGCCTGAGGATTTGACTCACATCCTCACAATGGAGAGGTAGTCACTCACCTTAGAATCCATAGAAGAGGCATTGACATGCCAAGAAGGGAGGAGAAGCTAAAGGTAGTAGAGATCATTTTGCTCGGTATACCAAACTCCTCACCAATGTAAAGGCCATGCCACACAAGTTATTGAGGTCGCTTATGATAATTGCACTTGATAGGGATAGGGTAGCAAGAATTTTAGTTGCTACACATGAAGTGGAGCTCAAGGAATTTCAAGAGAAGAATAAGGGAAACAGATCAGAGAGGGATAAGATCTTGGCCAAAGTGGAAAAGAAATTAGAAGCTATCGAGACCTTGTAGGGCTCGATCAAAAACTAGTTGAAGGAGTTATATCCCTAGATCACCCATAGAATGGACGCACTCGATGACCTTGGAAAAAACTGGAGGGTATTGTCAATATGATGAGTGCCAAGGGGAGGAGCTAAGTTTTGAGGAGGTGTGAGAACCCTAGTAGGTGACCTCTGTCAATAAGCGCAGAGTGAGGTAGATGCTTGGGAGAAGCTTGAGGTAGATATTGGAAAGGATTTCCCACTCCTCCTTCAACAATAAAAAATTCTTCTTCGCATCCCCCCATTCTTTAATTCATTCTTTCCTCATTCTTCATTCCTTCATTCTTTATTCCAACTTTTAGATTCTTTCATTCTTTATTCATTAGAGGAAGGTGTTCCCATATATGGAGAACAAGCTTAGTGTGGGGTGATGTTGGGCCTCAGAATATTGGCTAAGTACAAGAAGGTGCATGGGCACACGAGACCTATATGAAGAAGGGCACGCAAGGGGTGAAGGCACGTAGGACAAGGGTTTTAGGAGGGTTTAGTAAAACCCATGGCGTCATACATACTAGGAAAAGAAAAGAGTTTTGAGACTTATCCATATTCGGCATTCCTAGCAAAGCACATGAGAAAAGCGTGACCCGAATGAGCATGCGGAGTGGATAAGGTGCCACTTGCAACTTGGTGGTCAAGGAAGGAATATTCCATGTGATGGAAGGATCCAAAGACATCATTGCAGAAAAGTGGAGAGCTTGGATGGGAAGAAATATGCTCCATTGAAGGACCACATGGACACTTGGCAACCAATTTATTACTTCAAGAAGGCATGGTGGTGGATGCTAAAGCTATATATAGAGATGCTTGAGTAGAAGGAAGGGATGACTTATTGAGAGGAGTGTGTGGTCATTAGCATCACATAGCGATTGAAGAGGTGAAGCTCTACAGAAATAGTAATGGGTTCTATGGACTCTCATTAGGAGGATTATAGGAGAGATGACATATCTAGAGGGATGGGTTTGTGATCATTCTTGTAACATATGGGAAGCATGGTTAGGATTTCTGATGCATGAGCCTTATCTACATTGATACATTGGTCTGTTATGGCCTTAAGGAATGTAATGTGGTTACTAACTAATATTAATGAGGAATATATGGTTCTGTTCTAAATATACATTGTTCATGGGTGTAAACCCTAGTGCATTCTTTATATAATTAATCAGATATGTTATGATATTTCTCTTGAATGGATGCATTAATATAATGCCTCATCTTAAGTTCTCATAATGAATGCATGTTTCTTTAACATTTTTCTAAGTTTATGTCATTAATCAATGTATTCTAACAAAAATCAATGGATCAACACCTATGCATGTAATATAATGCCTCATCTTAAGTTCATTATACTATTGGTCTAAGGGAATAAAAATGACTACACTACTCATGCACTCTCCAAAATAGGCTTTCCAACCCTAGCAATGAGTAATCATAACTTATCTATTCATGATAAAGAATAAGGAATGAAATAATAATTGGTCTCCTATACTTCCGCATGTATAATCAACTCTCGTATATTCTACTTTGGCCTCTTTTTCTCACTCATTCCACTCACTCAACATGTTATTGTTTTTATCAGGCATGTCCACCATTACCCCATCTAACTCATCCAAATTCATATTCTCACCTCCATTCTGCAACACCTAGAGAACATTTTCTAGGATCGATATCATCCCCTCCATAAGATCCATCTGCCACGCGATGATTTTTCCAATCTCCTTAATCCTTTCCTAGTGAGGTTCCTAGGCTGCTATAAGCACATCATACTTCTCTTCTACCAAAGTGAGCCTTTCCTCACACCCAAGTGTATCATTCTTCACTACCTTAATGAACTCATCCTCCTTTTCTATATTATTTGTCTTTATTATAATGTCAAGTGCCACACACAAATTCAATGCCAAATCTACTTTTTTCAATTCATCCTTAAAGGTCTCCAATATGGATTCATAGCTGTTAATTTTACCCACAATTATCACCTTGGCCTTCTCTTCATGTGTTTCAACATCCTTTGGTTTTTGCATGCACACCGAGGCCCATTTCCATCAAAAAATCAACAAGTGTATGTAATTAATGCATTACAGACTATAAATTTTTCAGCACTTTTTCTTACAAATCTGGCCTTACTTTAAAATTTTCATCTCCAACTTGTTCTACCATACTTACTAATACGCTCACATTTTCCTCAGCTTTCTCTTTTTCCTCTGTCAAGCACTTGATTTCAATATCTTTTTCCTTCTTGTTATCCGTAAGCACTTGAATAGTTATCACTTTGTCTATATTTCCACACGTAACCTCTGCAGATGCCTTTGTCGGTGCATTTCACACCTTCTCTACCAAATCATAGGGGGCTTGATAGTCACATGGCACAATTATAGAGCTTTCTTAATTCTCCTTGAAACACATGATTCTTTGCACACTTCAAAATCAGGCTCATCCATGTGAGTCTACATAATCCATGATAGTTGTTTTTGTGTGTGCATAGTCACCATATATGAATCCATCATCTCCTAGTCATTTAACTCCTTAAGTTCCAAAGTACTTTAGAACCTCATGTGTATAATCTTGTTTTGTTCATTAACATATCCAGTTGTAGAAGTCTCATATGTATCTTCATCTTTTTCCTTCCAAGAGTGCCTACCTTTTGGAATGTGAACGCTTGAATCCAGCACTGGCCCTCCATCAATTAGCTCACCATATGGTCTACCCTTATCTTCACCTATCTCTATGCCAATGGTGGAACTTTCTATCTCTTGATCCTTTAGCTCCTCTGTATCATATTTCAATTCTTCTTCCTAAGGCTATTCTACATCCTCAATGTTAACCAAAGTTTTTGGCACGTTATTCTCGTGACTTCTCATCTTCATCATCCTTAGCAGGGATGTAAATGCACCTTTTCTTTCTACCTTCACAAGAGAAATCCTAGGTTACCTCCTTAGTGACTATGAAGGTCTCACTCCTTGAGTTTTGGTTCTTCTCAACACTCTTTTGTACTTCGGTTCCTCAATGCCCTCTCCTAAACCTATTTCTATTGTGCCTATCTCCATTTCTTGTTCCTCATTTTCTTTCTATGATCGAGTGGTAACCTCATGTTCTCTTTTCTCTCCTATAGTGGGATTCCTTCTTGTATGCTCCAAACCACCATTGTCTCCTTTCTCTTGTCTCTTCTCCTCTTCTTCTTCTTCACCAAGGGGCAAGGTGTCTTCTTCATCTTGTAGCGTTCCCACAGTATGATTTCCCTTCGGTTCCTTAGGTATATTGAACTCATTCTCTACATATTTTCCATTTTCTAACTTGGGTTTAAGGTATATGTATACCTTATCCACTCCAATATTCCCGATTTCCAAGATCATAGAACTAATATGAATATCAACTGAAATCAATTTCTCAATGTATGTAGATTTACTTGGGTAAATATAGGTTTTTCTCGAGGTATCGTAGTCACAATCTACCTTGTCTCGAATTGAAATTCAACCTACACATGTTCAAAACCAATATACATATGCCTAAAAGTAGCGCACGATGAAGGCATATGGAAGCTTACAATAATGGCTCCACTTCCCATCATTCCAAAGTGCCCTATACAAAAATTTGGTAAATGGAAAATTGTACTTATTTTTCCAATAGCGAAGGAAGATCCATAGTTATTCTCAATTCTTCCTCAAACACAACACCCAAGAACTCATACCAGATTTATTTCCTTTTCTTTTAGCTCGCTCATGGATCCATCACATTTATACTTGGAAAATCTATCTACAAGGGATCTCTTTTTTCTAGGTTATGCCACATCTTATCCTTTGACCCATCAGAAATCCAATTTCTAAAAATAGACGGAAGGATCATGCCAAAAATTATCTTCTCACCTTGGTGTGCTTCTTCAACAATGGTTTCAACAATGAAACTAGCCAAATTGTAACTACTACTTCTGTCATCTTCTTTGCTATGTGCAACCATGCCTTATTCACCTACTACCAAAGTGCTCTTGATTGTTCAAATTAATAAGTAGATGTGTTTCCGCCTAAATGATTAGGTACTTGTGCAACTTGGGGATATCCATCCCGCGCCCTCCCTTCATGTATCCTATCACTTTCTTGGTTACTTATATTACCTCCTTATCAGTGAGGTCACTAGTAATTTATGTGCCCAAAATCCTCAATCCTTTTATCCTCCCAATCAGGGGCATGGTAATCCTCATTCATCACCTAGAAAAGTGAAATAATTCCTCATGGACTCTTCTCATCAACCATTGATACAAATTCTTGTGTTTTCCAAAATATAGGAGTTCGTATAAATGTAAAACTTTGGCATTTGACAAAAATTTCCCCCATGTCATCATAAATAGCCATATCATTCTTTGTTCTCAGTGTTGTCTTTACTACGAGAAAATTATCAAGTTCATCTTTTTTGTCCTTGGTTATATGGTTATAATCACTTACTTTGCAACGTCGAACATGTGACTCCCAATCATGGCCCATAAAAACCCCTTATGGATATTAAATCTCTTAAAAATGGTTGTCGGGGTTTCTTCAACTTCGATTTCCACTTCCTTCTACCTTCTTTCCCTTGTAGCCACTCCAAATAATCACTTAGGTACCATAGTGACTATAAAAAGGTGTTCTTTCAATTGATTTGAGCTCTGTAACTCAAATCCCATCTTCCTGCTTGAAATCCATGTGCCCTAGCTCAAAATCAAAACCTAACTACTGATTTTTCCTTCTCACATGCATTTTCTTTTCTCAAACACTTCTTCCAATGGATCAATGACCAATACCATGCACAAATCCATCTGGTTCAAATTGTAATACATCTCTTCACACTTCTTTGACAACTCACCATTGACTCGCTCAAATTATTCTTAATCGTAATGGTAAAAATGATTTCACAACACTTCCTTTTATAACTTTTGAAAAATTTACACATGTATTACTCTCCACCTACCACCATACTCAACATTAAATTGTTATTTCTTTCCTTTTTCCATGTTGATGTTTCGTCCCGAATCATAACCTTTTGACGTGCCTACTACTCCTTGGCCATAGACCTCCTTTCGCATACCTTTCTACCCTAAAGTACCTATCCACTATTCCTTTGACCAAGTAATTTCCCATGCTACATCCTAACTTGCATTACACTATGTGTTCATTCACCCATACATGGTCTTCATTCATGAGTAATCTTTCTACACCCTTACATCAACACCTACACAATATCCCTCTATGCATACCGATCTTCCGTGAGAATGTTTAACCTCAATCTATTTATCATGTATACACTCCACCCCACACTAAAAGTATGTGCGGTCCTCTGTGCATGAATTCAATATATAATAATCAACTTCTGGTGCGCAAGTGTACTTATTACACAAAACAATGAACTAAATTGAAAAATCATAGTAATAATGTTGAAAGCAAACACATTAAAATAAATTTAATCTAATGAAATATTTCCTTATTACAAACACTAGGAATACTTATTTATAGTAGGGCTTCAGCCTACTCCTGTTGAAGTAACCAAGTAATTATGTCCCATCCAAAGACCAGTAACTAACAAGTTCCAAAATGAAGTATGTAATTCATAAAATATTGTCCCAACCAATGCACTTTGAGATTTCCAAGGTGGCACAAGAACTTGGATTCATAAAGAATAACCATTTTTCCAACTTAAAACTTCTTATCCTTAATATGCCTATCATGCCATGCTTTCTACCATGCATTTTCTGCTTCGACTCCATCTAGAAATGGCATGCCTTTCATCCAACTGCATCAGTTTATCAATGCACTTTTCAAGTTATTGCTCATCATTCAAACCTCCTACACACTTAATATGCAAAGAAGGTCACATAAATTCCATAATAAAAACAACCTCCACGCCAAAAACTAACTTAAAGGGTGTGGCTTTGTTCAATCTTTTATATGTTGTCCTGTGTGCCCAAAGTACAATAGAGAATTTATCATTCTAGTCCTTCCTTCCAAAATCACAAATCTTAGTCAACATGTGTCCTAATATCTTGTTGAAAGCCTCATTAGTCCCATTATCCTATGGATGATAGGGTGTTGTCTTGTGATGTACCACCATAGATTGAGCCAATAATATTATGATAGTCTCATTCAAAAAGTGTGTGCCTTTATCACTTTTCAAACTCAATGGGCATCCATACATGTTGATAATGTTTTCCCACAGAAACCTTGCTTCTGTAGTTATTGTGAAATCCTTTGTAGGTGTCGCTTCTTCCCACCTTGTAAGATAATATGTATGATTTATAATGTAACGCAATCCACTCTTCTATGTTAGTGGGGATATAGGACCCACAAATTTAGTTGCCCACTTTTCAAAAGGTTATGCACTAGAAATAGGCCTCAAAGGAATTTCATCTCTATCCATAGGATTTCTAAGGCACTGAAAATGGTCATATGCCTTACAATATTCTTTACAATCATTATACAGTTTTTCCCACCATATGTCAGCCAATAAAATCTTGCGCGTGGTAGCATATCCTGCATAATGGCCACCTACAATACCACCATGAGCTTCCTCTATAATAGGTTTTCACTCATGCTCAAGCACACAATGGCACAAAACTTCATCCCATCCTATTTTTTATAAGTAACCATTAATCAATATGTAAGGCACGATGCGTATGACAAGTTACTTCTTCTCTAAACTCTTCATCCGTACATGTGCCACACCAATTCACAAAAATACAACAATATCTTCTAAGTCAGAGGGCGCACGGTTCAACCTAAATAATTTTGTATCTAGAATTGAATCTTCAATTCTCTACAAGTCCTCACCTGAATTAATCCTTGATAAATGATTTGGTCCAAAATTTCTCTTACCTAGCTTAACCACCACTATAAAGTAAAATTCTTGAAATAACATAATCCAATGACATATGCATCCCTGTAAAATAGGATTTTTCACTAAGTACTTAATTTCCATGTGATTTGTATAGAATATAAATGGGGTAGCCAATAAGTATTTTATAAAATTATGCAACGCATAGATCATGGAAAAGGCCTCGTGCTTTATAGTTGTATAATTTTGTTTAGTTGGGGTCAACTTCTTGCTTGCAAAAAAATTAGATGATCAACAATACTATCTCCAAGATGGGTTAATATTGATCCAATGGCCATTCTATAGGCATCTACATGCACATGAAAAGGTTTTTTCCATAAAGGAAATATCGAATAGGCATTGTAGTAAGTCTTTCCTTCAATGTCTCAAAATTGCATTGTTACGCTTCACCCCAATGGAAATTTCCCTTACTCTTCAACAATTACTCCAAGGGCATAGAAATCCTAGAATAACCTTTAATAAACTTCCAAAGAATAGCCTATGTGCCCCAAGAATCCACACACCTTGCTCTAGTTAATAGGTTCCTCTAAACCCAAAATAACAACAATCTTAGTAGGATCGACTAACAAGCCTTCTTTATAGATAATTTGTCCTAGAAAAGTTCCAAAGGTGTAGCAAAAACACTTCTTAATGTTTAAAGAGATTCTCAACTATCCGCACCTCTCAAACATAAGTCTCAAATTATCATAGTGATATTTCATAAGCCCATAAACTGTCCAATCATCCAAGTAAACCTACAAAAACTTGTGAATAAAATCCTAGAATGCTTACACAATAATGCGTGAAAAGACTATAGGAACATTCTTCAATCCAAAAGGCATAAATGTGTATGTAAAACTTCCCACTTAGTGGTGAAAGTTTTCTTCTCTTGATCCTCTTTAGAAATCCTCACCTGATGATATCCAGAAAATCCATCAGTGAAGGAGTAGATCTCGTGCCCTGCAACGCCTTCCAAAATTTCTTCAGTAAAAGGTGTGGGAAAGGGATATATTACACATGCAACATTCAAATCCCTATAATCCACAAAAATCCTTATCCTTCCATATTTATTTATACTTATCACCATAGGGATAACCCACTCTGACTCCTCAATGGGCTCAATGATCCCAAATTTCAACATCTTATCAATCTCCTCCTTTACCTTGATGTGAACATTAGAATTCATCTTGTAAGGCCTCTTCCTAACCGAGCTTGTACCTTCCTTTAGCTCAATCCTCATCTCACCAAAAGATTGATGTACCCATTTCAACTCATGATAGCCTTTAGGAAATAAGTCCTAAAATTTGTGCAACAACTCAATAATCTTTGCAACCTTAGAGTCAGACCAATAATCTCCCATGATGGCCTCCTTCGGTTCAACATTTTTCCCAATGTTAACCTTATTAATTTTCATAGGCTCATGATACACGTGTTCCTTCTCATATGCACTTTCCAATACCTCGCATGTACCTAAAGTATGGTCAACATCCATATTCTCCACTTCTTCATCATCAATTATGTAGACCATCTTACCTTTTTTCTTTTTCTAAGCAGGCACACCCAAGTTGTTATGCATCATTCTCTTCTTTTTAAAAGCACACCCCCAGGATCTTACTCACCTAGTAACTCCTAAATAATTTCCTCATCCTTTGCACTATCTCCCATAGTCAAGCACTTCATAACCTGTAATGCCTCATTCACTAGAGGTTTAGTGGAAAAATAGTCAAAGGTCTGAATCATACTTGTAGTCAATTCTTGCCAATTCCATGTCTCTCTATTCAACTCTGCATAGACATACCATGTGTCCGTGAAACCTTGCAAGGTGAATTAGAACTTTTACACCCACAGTGAAGGTGGTAAGGCCTCCTGTACCTCCATCTAGAGTCTCTTATACTAATGAACGTGATGCAAATAAAAATCCTTCCCATGGAATTCACATGTTTTGTAGGTGCATTGCTCCAAAGAAATCTAGTAGAGAGGGTGATTCTCACTTCTTACCACTCTAAAATACCATCTTTGTGTGTCATTCACCAACACGCGGCTATGCCATGTAGGGGTATATACCAACATACTCCTTCTTTCCACTTGGTTTGTCCATTGGGCTTCCATAACGCAAAAAAATACTTCAAGATTTCCTCAACAAGTGTACTTTGGTACCTAGTTGCTACCAAAATGCATAAAATAGTGTGACTTACTTATGTACGTGATTACATTGTTCATCTCATACTCAATAATTTCATAAGTCCCATGTTCCCAAATTTGTCACAAGTAATGCTAGTTGTATCACTCATAGATTGTGCATCATCCCATTAAATAACTCCTTCCTTTGATGGATTAAGCATTTCAGGATCTCTAATGGTGTGCACATATATTATGTTCAAATCCTCTTCTCTCAAAGGTTCTACATAAGGTGTATCTTTTCCATCTGTTAAAGGAATAATAATACACTCCTCCTTGTTCTCAAAACTAATATATCCTTTATTAAAGTGCAAATCAACATTATTCACATAACACCAAGGGTGCCCAAGCAATGCTGGAAAACTTTCGCCCTCTACGAGCTCCAAGACTTCAAAATCCCCAATAAACTTGGCCCCTTCTATAGTAATAGTATCATCCTTCAAGACTCCAATGGGCGTGGCTTTAGTTCTTTTTCCATAAATAGAACATTTGAAGACGTCTACAATGGTGGCCTCCACATATGATTTCATGCATCCAAGGTGAGTACATTCACTTTTGCTCTTGTATCAATATAAATTTTACTCAAAAACTATCCATCAAAAACTCCACTCAAAGTGATTTGTTTTTCACAATCCAAACTATGAGGTAAGTTAGCATGTAAAATTTGTCTCTTATGTTGAGCTCCAAAGATGTGGTATTTTCCCCCTTAACCATTCCCCTAATAAAGGAATGATGTTCTTTTGTCTCAAAGATCTTACAAACCTCCTCAATTCATCAACATCCTTCGAGGAAGCTCAATTATGTTTTCTTTCTCAAGCTTCGTGACGGTTCTTTTAAGCATTGTATCTCACCCTACAGGTTTCTAATAACCTCCATGGTTTCTTGATAGACTTCCTTATGATGAGTAGGTTTTGGATACTTTACATGTAGTACCTCTTATTTTGTAATAATAGTCTTCTTCTTTGGAACTTCCTAGCGTGCACAAACATCAACACATATAGTGACCAACACAAGCACCATCTCAAGATCAGGCGCTAACTTTGGCATCCACTGATCTTCCACTACACCCTATACTCTAACCATTCCCATGCCCTTATCCTACTTTTTTTTTCTTGGGTGCTCATAAAAATCTGAGCACTCTTCATAATTTTGGTTCTTTCCATAAAAATAATAAATGATATTCGATGGTATTCACACCTGTAATAATCGGGGATCCACATGTATAACATCTTCCTCATGGAAATTCACTTCTTCCACCACTGCGACCTTGGCCTTTGAATCCTCCATAGTAACCATAACCTCTACCTCAACCTCCATCAGAGCACTCTACATTGTGATTATGATCATGATGCTCACCTTATTCCTTAGAATTATTTGCAACACTAGTATAACATACACTAGTATCAATGGCATCATGAATATGATAAATCAACTTGGAATTTTCTGTATCATGAGTGGTAGACTAAATTTTTACAATAACAGAAAAGTTCTTCCATATCGTGCATTGCAATAGTGGGCACCTACTTAAATCATGGTCCAAGTGATAGATATCACAATACGGTACATGTTGTGCACCTATTTACAAGGGAAACTATCCTTAGTATGTCCTTCTACCTCATAATCCATGCACCAAATACCATTGCGCGTCTCATGAGCTGAATTAGTTGACAAATTTTATAACTGTTTTACCATAGATGCAATTTGAGCCTCTAAAAATGGGCTAACACTAGTATCTAAACTCCCAACTACCTCAAAGCATGTAGATCTACCTCAAGTTCCTCATGTGGATCTCGTATAAGTCTTGTGTGATATTTCTCTTACGAATGGTGTGATCAAACCTTCAACAAACCATTGAGCATGCCGACTCGGGGAATGTCATAAGATAACTTCGATAGTAGATTTTTAAGCTTACATCATACTCACTAATAGTTTCATTCATGCCCTACTTGATGCCCTTCATCTTATTGATACTCTTTTCTCAAACTCAAGTATGTGAAAATCTGCTAAGAAAGCATCACGAAGTGCGGTTTAGTCCACACAATTCTAGTTTGGATCATATTTTCTATACCAACTATGCATGTGCCCTCGTAAAGTAGTTCCAAATGACTTTCCTTACACTCTGGAGCTATAATTCCATTAGTGCACCATATTATTTCACACATATGCACGTTCTAGCTTAGCTGAATATTCAATCCTCTCGTAGTCGAGAGAGATGAAGAGACATCTCCAAATAGACTTGTTGGGGTTGGTTGGACCATGCCCACCAGATCTAGAACCTATATTACCTCTTATGTTTCCTTTACCCCTAGAATCATCGGATCCACTAGATCCTTAGCCACATGATCTTCCCATCCCCTTCTATATTAGGAAACAGGATAGAGTATGTGTTGCCTTGTGTCTGAATAGTTATGCTAAACTGAAATACCATGGTCTGTGAAGTTTTACTACTTACAGACATGAGACCAATGTTCTATGTACCCGTGTTTTGTGTTAATGACGCACTAGAAAATATAACTCCAACCGGACCTTCAAATAACACAGATGATGATTACGCCACCAATATGATTAAGATACTTGATTGACTCCTGAACTTGATTGAAAATTAAACCTATCTGTCAAACTCTACAATCTATGCTAGTTTTCTTACTAATGACTATCGTAGAAATTGGAAAACCAAGTGTAAGGGCTAGGTCACTAGGAGGGATCAAATGTGCACATGTGATCCTTGAAATTCTATTGATGCACTCTCATCTAAGGTTGAAGAGGGATATTTTCCATGCTTACCCAAATGGGGGAGTTCTAGATGCTCCATCTCCACTTCCCTGTGCGTGAGCTCTAAATCCTTCACGAGCCATCTCTCTCCACAATGTCATTCTTTCTACAACTTCACGTTGCTTCTCCAAATCCCTCTCACATGCCTCATTACATTTAAGCTATCTTTCTTCTATTTTCCTTTCTATTTCTAGGTCTTTCATCTTTCACTACACCTTCTCCTACCCCTGTGCATGGTGGGGTTTTATCTAGCCATAGGACCTTGTTCCAAATCTAGGGTCACGATCAAGATCTTAATCACTAAAGGAATACCTCGTAAATATGATCCTATGGGTTTGAGCAAGAACTAGAACTTAACAACCTCTAGAAAATAATAATTAGAAAATATGTACTCCAAAATATATCTATTTAGAACACCACTCCACAAATGATCTACAATGCATGTCCAAGTCAAATTAACATCATACAAATCTTAGAATTCTTTATGTCCAAAAAGTTTTCAAAACCTCCAATTTCTCGTTGATGCATAAGCAATCAGCCACTCGTAGATCTCTATAGGGAAAAGGTAGAGAACTTCTCATACAACTCATGATATAGATTATGTTCAACCCACGCATGTGCATTAAATTCAGGTCCAATGCTAAATCTATGAGCATACTCTTCCTCTAAATTATCTAACCACTCTTCAATACTGGCCAAGGTCAACCAGTATGTATTCATCATGCAACATCCTAGAAAACAATTGAAAAAGAGGTCCCGAAAATGGAACCAAAATGTAGTCTTATTTTACCCACAACAGCCCAAGGCACACTGACACATCACTCAAATGAGAACTGAGAGCTCACCCAAAGCACGCAAGGGTACTAGGTCCCTCTTTTATGGCAGCTTGTTTAAGGAGTTAGCATGATCATACAAATATTCCAGATCCATAATATCCATTCATGAATAAAGCACAATATGAACTAGATCTAGATCTTAACCATATGCAAGATTAACTCATACAAGAACCAAGATTAAGTTCACCATACAAGAACCATTAACATATAGTCAATAGCCAATATCCATCCACAAATATCCATTATATTAATCATTATAAAACACAGAAGCTGAATACATACATAATAATATCACCATAGGTTATGCACACTCATGAACCAGTAACATAACCTTACAAAATATTCACCGATGTCCAAACCGTGTAAATCAATACATATTTATAGGTAGTGGGGACTTTCCCTTCACTACTCATGCACTTTCAAAAATATGTTACATGCTAAGAATATCCATGCACCGCTACAAGATAATTACAAAATTATGCAAGCTCGCTAATAATATATTATCTAATAATAATTACAATTCTAATCCTATTAATAGCCCAAAGCAATGCATGATGCTTAATATTCCTCTCATCTAAAATAGCCTTTACATGCTCTTCAAGTCTTTATATTGTTGTGTGCTCTGCACTCCATGTCTATATTTAGCCTCATACTACTAACAACAACTATGTATTGACTCCAAACTTTCCTTGCATTTCTTATTCCACTATCCTTTCGGGTGTAGCCATGTGCCTTTTGTCGACACACCCAATCCTTATGTGCCTTCGATTTAGGCTACATTTCATCGACCAACAAGAAACATGTGAAAACAATAGAGATGTCATGAATAAAATTGTCTTGTGACAGATTTGATAATTGCATGTGGTCATTAGTGAAGTCCAAAATTTGAAGGTGTGTTGATATCCATACAGTTCAATATCTTAGGTGTCATTTTTCACATAAAATCATCTCCCTATATTTAGTAATTAAATATTTTTTTATTTGGTCTCTTTAAATAGTGTCAACGTACAAAAAGAGTCAATAGTATTGAGGACATTCTAAAAAGTAATTAGATATTACTTTTTATTTAGGTTTCTTATTATCTCTTCATTTAGGGTTCTTTTTCGATTTGTTAAAAGTATAGAGTTAAAATAAGAGTCGTCTCATGTATTTTTATAATATTCAATTGTGTTGTTAAGTTGTCTTGTTAGTCATGGTAAAAATTATAAAAAATAATAACAAATTTCCTTATGGATGAATTATCCCTAGAATGCGGCGTCCAATATGTAAACTTGAGTTTTACGTTTGCATTTTCTAAGCTATCAAAGCATCGCACCGGAGGCTAGAGTCATCGAAGGTTGGAGGTTGATCAATGACCTCTCATCAATCAATAATGATAGGACCACATTTTTCTCGTGGTAAATTTTTGTGGTGTGATTGTTTGCTTTCAATTTTGTAGTGTGTTTTTTTTTGAGTTCTTGTTTTGTAAGGTTCTGATGATGGAAAAATATTTGTGTTGAAGCACACTAACTATCATTGATCCTCTTACTAATGTGATCCTCTGACTAGCATACTTATTTGTAATATTGTGTGCTTGTGAATATGTTCACTTGTAATGGTGACCATGTGTAGTAAAATCTAACTAGAAAGATTGAGTCGGTTGTATGTCTTTAATATTGTTTGCTTCTCAGTGTTCATGTGTGGAAATTTCACATTATGGGGGAACATGACACTAATGTTCCATTTCCATTATGAGCCCAAAATGTCTAAATTCAAAGGCAACTTATAGTGGTGGTGGTAGTTGTCTATGTTGTTTGAGATCAAGTGACAATGATCAACAACAATAACTACAATTAAGAACATTGTGATTCTTATAGGAAGTAATGTGAAATCTCTTTATAGTCTGTAAGATATTGTGCAATTTTGTAATAAGTGAGTTGTGATTCATATATAATTCCCTAATGTAAAAGTATAGTGGAGGAAAAAATCACCAGAGTAAGTTAGTTTATGGATCTTGAAAGGGTTTATGGGAGGATCCAGAAAACCACATGAGGTGGACGATTCTTTGGGACATGTTCATGTCAAGGTTTGTGGTAATCATGTTTAAAACCATGGAAGGAGAGATCATTTCTTTTATCAAGATCATGATTCATATTTTTGGACATGTTTCACAGGGGTGATCATACTTTGAGATGAGTGTGTGAATGTTTTTCTACCATGTTCACACTAAGGGGGAATGTTAGGAATATTAATATTTATTAGTGCTTCATGGATTATAATAAGTTTACATAGTTAGTATTGTTGGTACGGGTAAACTCTAAATGTAATTTTAGTGAGTTTTGTGAGTTTTTTAACAACTCACGTATATATGAGTTTGTGAAGATTTTTAAGATCTTTAAAATAGGATTTCTAATCCTATGTGTGTGTTATGTATTCATATATAATAATGAATAAAAGTTGTTGATTATTTTCTAAACCTCCTACTACCATTTCAATTTGAGGAATAAAATAATGAGTAATTAGTTCCCACGACTCTTTCTACCTCTACATTGCACTAACCATGCCTAATTTACTCCAATTTTCAAGCCCTATTTCTATAAAAGGTAAAAATTGGTCATTTTACCCATTGGAATTCAAATTTCTCATTGAGCATTGTCCATTTAGCTCCCACACCCTAGAAAGACTTTTTACTCATAACTTGGTCAATTTTTATCCAAATTCAAAATTCAAGTTTCCTTAGAACCGTTGTGGAGGTGTCATCATTTTTATGCTAAAGGTGAGTGGTTTCATCATTTCTTATTATAGTTTGGTAGTTATTTGTGTTTTTAACATTCCCTTTAAAATACCTCTAAAACCCACTGTTAAACTTCCATTTCCTCTAAGTTTTCCCACACACCTCCACAATGAAGTTCCAATACAAAGGATATGAGCACATTTCTTCCCTTGAAACCTCTGTGCCCAATATAGGAGACAATGATGTGAGGCATATGAACCTAGATGATTTTTGGGCCTCAGTATTTCTGAAGATACTCCCACCATAATTGCCCAATGCATTAAAAATAGTGGAATTGCATATGTTTTTGGTTTCCCTACCTTTATTCAATGCACTGACACTATCCTAGCCTGTGCCTCAAGATTTAACCCACAAAAAAAATAAATTAAGAATCCCCAAAGATAAATAATCATTAAGCTAGATGCCCATTACATCAATGCAGCCTTAGGAATTCCCACCTTTGAGAATTCCAAAACCTTGACCAAGGTTGAAGCCCAAAATATCTTTGATCAATCTTGAGATAAATATAATATAATGATAGCCAAGTCCTTTCTTAGTACCCAAAAGAAAAGAGGCTCTAAGCTTCCCAAGGTTCTCTAGTCTGATTTCAAGGAAGAATTGTCAGATATGATCACCTTTCTTGCAATAATGATGGGCATGCCTTCCACAAATGAATTCTAGTATTGGATGTGTGTGTATTAATGTCTTTTGTGAAGATAAATAGAGATAAGTTTTTGGGGAAATCATATGTGAGAACCTGAGTAAACAATTGTTCAAAGTGCACCAAAGCAAAACCTTCCACATGATATCATATTTGATGTACACCATAACAACTTATAGGGTATGGATAGGATTATCAAGGAAAGAGGAAAAGAAAAATGCACCAGTATATAAATTCTATCCCCAACTCACTTATGAGAACAATAAGACTCACCACATGAGATTCAATGATGCCTTCACCATGTTCTTAGTTAGGCTATTGGAGGAAATTTATCTAGAGAGAGTCTCTTCGAGAGGAAAGAAAATTGATCTCTACATATGGAAACTTCTTGATCCAATTCATAAAATTCTCATATATCGAGATAACTAGGTTTTGAGGTTTTTCCTAACAAATTTCCAATGTATTTCAATGAAAAAATGGTCCTACTTGGATATTTGTAGGAAGTTGGATATGTTACACAGACTTATTGGGATAAGAAGATAAATAACATCTAGTTTCCTATCTCATTAGGAAACTACACATGTAGGTCTACCTTGGATGCACATAATGTCAAGAGAACAATCTCAGAGTTCAAATTTCATACCTATCAAAAGAGGTCCTCCTTTGATAGTAAGGGTTTTATCTCCAAGCATCTTAGAATGACCTATTATCATATTCCCACATTCGAGGACTACTAGGAAGACTATGCAGATGAATATGAGGTGAGGAAAAGGTACTTTGGAATATTTCTATTGTAGCAAATCAAATATATCAACATCTACCATGTTCTCGAAGGCAATGAAGATTATGATTTTTATTTTTATTATATGTATTACATAAGAACCATTCAACACACACCTATCCCAACCATTTACTAGTCTCAGAAAGAAAGAGATGATCCTATTGAATTGAATAATCCTATGTTAGTGAGGAAAAGATAATGGTTCAATAGAAAAATGAAGGAATACAAAGAAATGATGAATACATCTTCCTCTCAGAAGCCTCCACCTCTCATAAAGATGCTCCAACCTAGTTGACTCCTTCCTCCTCACCCTTGGAATTAGGAACCAAGGTATATGTAAAGAAATATAAATCAAAAGAGGTAGAGAAGAATGATGAAGCACAAGATCAAAGGGTAGAATAAGAAAGGATTCCTAAATCATCTAATGAAGTTTCTCTTGTTCTGATTAAGTTTCATAGTATACTCAGTAGAAGAAATAAAAGAAATTGAGGAGCTAAAGGATGAAGAAGGTGAAGAAAAATATGTTGTTGAAGGAAATGTAGAAGGTGAAGATGAATAAGATGAGATAGAGATAATATAATATATACAATTAAAGTTAGTTCCTCAATGCCTAAGCTAGAAGTTAAGAGACCATCATTTTCTTCTTCGCCAAATCTCTACTCTTGAAATATCCATTTCTCAACCTCTCGGTCCTTGAAATTTCCTTTATTTTCCACCTCCCATAGCTCCTTGTTCTAGTGACTCATTCACATGGGTTCATCTTGTGATTGATAGCAAGAAGAGGAAGGATTCATCTCGAGATAATTTCTCCAGGATATGATGCGGTGAAAACTCTTATAGTAACAAATCTTCCTCCTAAAAACACTAATGTAACTTCTTGATTGGTCTTAGATGCCAAAGAAAAAAACAATTATAAATTGCTAAACCTAAAGAAGACAAGGATGAAAAAGAAATAATTTTTGTAGACCTAGAGCTTATTAGGATTCCACTTGGGGAATTAACTCACGGAAGGAGAAGTCCGAGA
The DNA here is from genome assembly GCA_018340775.1 of Taxus wallichiana var. yunnanensis. Taxonomy (NCBI): domain Eukaryota; kingdom Viridiplantae; phylum Streptophyta; class Pinopsida; order Cupressales; family Taxaceae; genus Taxus; species Taxus wallichiana. Next base: position 257,284,676 of record CM031242.1, on the reverse strand, counting down.
ATCTTAGAGAAACAATCTCTAAGGTCACCGAGAGGGTAAATAAAGGAAAACATACTCAAGAAAAACTTGAGGAACAAGTGTATGTTCTCTCAAACTTCATAAAACCTTTCCTCTCATCTGATAAAAATCCTTTAGATCCACTCCTCTCTCTTCACTTCTACCCACTGCTGCCACTACTGGAATTAATGTCAAATCCATAGAAAAAATTCACAAGCATGAAGCATTTGGAAATTATTTTGAGGCCTGGTTGAAGGTTTTTAGTCTCTCGATTATAGTTCATTGATGAATCTTATAGAGTATATGACAACATCATTACTTCTCATGATCAAATTAACTCAAGGATAGATACAATTGATAAAGAACTTAAACTTTGGGCTGACTGTATTCAAGATCTCCATATCATGAGTATAACTAATGAAAATTTCCTCTCATCACACACAAAATTTTATGATTCCAAGAGCATCTTGTCAAATAATTTTATGTATAGTGTATAATGGAGAATCAAAGTATTAGAAGAAGTCACAGTTAAACGAATAAACATGGTATAAAAAGGAGAGGAAAATATTTTTTTACTTACAAGCTCTCCATTGTCAATTCTACAAGGAAAATTGTCCATAAAGGAATAAATTTGATCAATTCAAAGAAATATTCAAATCATTGATCAAGGAGGAACTCTTCAAATAAGAATCAGTCAACAAGGATAAGATGGAAGAACTCTCTAAGTTACATAATGTAGTTTTTGAAGCCACTAAGGGACTCTTGTAGAATGGTGGTGTTGCAAAATAAATGGAGTATTATTTTGGGATTTGGTTGGCTGTTATGGAAAATACTATAGTCCCCAAGTGTATGGAGATCTCAGCTATTGTGACTAAGTTCAGAGTTCAAGTGCTCAAGTTAAAGGTCCCAGCTGTGTTTATTCCCAATGTTCCCTCTTCTTTCAGTTCATAGTATTGTTCTATCTAATTGTTATATTTTGAGGTTGGATTTATTATTTTGAAAATAAAATTGTAAAATAAATCCAACTTATGTAATTAACTAATTAAGTGTTTAACACTTAATTTAGAGAAAATTAGTTAGAAAGGTAGTTGGATATTGTAAAGGGGTTGGATATTAGTGCTCTAGAATGTAATATACAAGTTTTTATCAATACAAAAGAAAAATTTCCTTTCTCATTTGAATTCTTCCATTCATTTTCTTACAATTTGGTTAATGTGTTGATTTGTCATAGGTGAAATCTGAAACTTGGTGTTCAATTCATGAAGTAAAGTGTATTGAACTTTGTGTCAATCTACATTTTATGTATCATGGGTTTTCATTTATGCAAATGCACAAGTAGAGTAGAAATATGTAGTCTCTTTATTTAAAATGGTTGCTTCTTCCCTTCTCTCTTTACATTTAGTGGGTGATCTTGCATAACCAAGGAGGGTACTTGTATCCTTGACTGATGAGTTAGCCTAAAATTTGTATCCCTAATTCATTCCTCTTACCAAAATAAGTTGTTTTCATTTGATTTATCTTGTGTATTGAAAATATGGAATCATTCACATGCACCAATATCCTCATTCAGAATTATTTAGTTTGTATATTTGTATATATTTAGGTTTTTGGTTTAAAAATTGAACCTACCCATCAAAGAGGAGGTAGTGTTGTCCGCTGAACTGTTGATTGTCTCCAATAACTAATTTTCCAACCAACACCATGATTACATATCTCACCACTGAAATCCAACATCTCAAGGAAACTTCTTAGGCCCATGCTAGTTCTTATTCTACACCTCATTCTAAGCCTACGTCTTCTACATGTGCTTATATAAGTGAACCCCAAGTCTTACCATTACCATAACCCCTTAATTTTGTTCTAAATTTTAAACAATATAGTATTCTTCCTAATATCCTCAATCACCAATTGATCAACTTGCCAACTAATTATTATCCTCCTTATTAGCTTGCCAATTACATAGCTCTTCCATTTTTCAATTATCATAGAATTAATGGAAATCATGACAATGATTGATATGATTTAAAATTAAGAACTAAACATCTTTAGCATCGGGGTTTTATTTAATTTTCTTCACAACATCTTTCTACATATCTAATTGCTAAATCCCAATGGGATCCTAAATCTAATACTTCCATGTCAAATATTGGAATTATCTGCACTCAAAATTTTTCCCCACACATATCGATTCCAAAATCACACATATTGGATTCCAATATCGCATATATTGGAATCCAAAATCACATATATTGGAATCCAAAATCAGCTATATTGGAATTATATGTACTCCAAAGTCCCATATATTGGAATCCAGAAAATCAAATATTGGAATCCATTATATATTGGCTAAATTAGTTATATTAGAATTATTATACATATGTTATATATTGGAATCATGTTTCTTTATTTTATATGCTAGTATTAGTGGTGGCCATTATTTATGTTATGTTATATACATATGTTTCTGTTTTATAAGGGCTAGTGGTGGTTGCCAGCCATTATTTATGCTTATGTTATATATAAAAATGGTTATGTTTTAAATGGGATAATGCTAATCTAAAGCATTATTTATGCTTTTTCTTAGTGAAGCTCCAAAAAATAAGTTCCCTCAAATTTGGTTTTTGATCAAATATCATCCCAAACATCTTCTCTTGTCCTTCAATGGTTGCAACAAAGGCCACAACATGGTGTTAAATTTGACGCCCATTTAGACATTTTTTATCCTTTTTATCCAAAATAGTTGTAAATATTTGAAATAACCATCACATATGACTTGCATATTTTAGATATGACCATCAATTTTTATAGATTATATATATATATATATATAAAAATTAAAAAAAAAAAATTAAGTATATATAGTATAATTTTATATTTATTTTATGAACAATGTAAAAAAACTATTTTACAAATTTTCAAGGGAAAGTTTTTCTAATAATTCACCACATAAGTTATTCAATCATATTGTCATCTTATCTTATAATCAAAAAAATATAAATCCTCCCAACTTATATTTCAAAATCTCAACATAATAGAATAGAGTTACGCAATACATTTCATAATAACATATGAATGTATATATTATTGGAATGTGTTAAGTAAAGTACAATCATAACAACATTCTGAAAAGATAAATAGTTATTTAGCATTTTCTTGCTCCAAGTATTTGATGCCCTCTACCACATTCAATTCCTGAGACACTATTTGTGATATTTTTTTGTACAAATCAGCCATCAACCATTTATCTTTTGTACAATATTTGTCTTCTTTTCATACCCACCATAAAATTTTCAGGAGGGTTTCCCTTTGCACCTAATGTAATACACAAAGTGTTTTTCAAACTATATGAAAAATCATTTCTACTCCAAACCTTTTCTAGGTCTCTTATTGTTATTCCCTCGACTATATTGCAATGTTCCTTTCCCCAAGTGAGTCTTGGATTCAATACGATCGATATTTTTTTATTGAATCCCATTGATATCTTTTTAACATCAACAAAATGAGAGTGTCGGACTAAATCCCAATTTCACAATATGGTGATAGTAATTTTATAAATTCTGATAGGCCACCTCATAGTTGACAACTTTCATACCAAACCTAAATGACATCTTCCTATTGTATGTTTTTTTATCCCATATAATAGGTCCTCCATATCCAAAATAAGTAAATAACTCTTATCACTACCTACAGGGAAGTAAACAAATTTTATTTTCATCGGCCGCATATCAATTACAACCAATTGAAATAAACAACATTTTAGCTTATGGCTAACAATTACCGATTGAGATTGCGGCTTGGATTACACCACCTTTACATGTTTGGATCCATTGATGCAAGAGCTATTTCAAATAAACAATCATCAATTCATAATCTATTTCTTCCTATTGAAAATGTGAGCATAATGTATTTGAAATAAACATTAATCAATTCATAATCAATTTCATGTTGTGGAAAACTTAAATGGATAAACATAGTGGTTTCTGTGGTGATATGGTAAGTACAATATCAATTATTCTTTGTATTATAATTCAAATTTAGTGGTCATTAAGCTACACTTATATTCATCAACCACCCTTTGGTGAGAAAATCCTCAGCTATTGATGAGGATTTGCGACCGCTAGGCTATGCCATCATTGGCCAAACTACACTTAGTTGAAAAACTTTAATGAGGCTAGCCAAGTGTTTTTTTACATACAAACAGCTGGATCAAGCCATATGTAGTTTTTTTATGATGATGTTGAAGCCAAAACAATGTTAATTCAATGTAAGTAGTCAGTATGCAGTAGTGAATCAATGAAACATTGTAGATAATATGTAGTTGTAAATCAATGAGATATTGATGAATGTAAGGTTTTTAGTCAAACCATTTTTGTATTGAACATGGATGCATAGAGTCCACTAAGCTCTATATAGTTCATTTTAAATTGTTATCATAGCTTACAAATGGATTTCCTTAAACTTTTTCTTCGACCCTAAGCCAAGCATATAAACTAATGTCTATTAGTTATCATTTCCTATAAATTTGTGGGCCTTATAAATAATTTTTTGTAAAATACACATGGATATCATATCATTTCCTATAAATTTGTGGGCCTTATTGGTTTTCTACATAATCATTTATTGTCTTATAAATTTTTGGGGGCTTATTAGTGGTTTTGTTTGTAAATTCACATGATTAACATACCTAGATCTGATGGCATGTATTCATGGCCATTGTGCCCACATCCTCCACATCTATCATCTGAACTAAAAAAATAACTTTGTTAAAAAAAAACCATGGCAATTGAAGATAGAGCTCATTAAACATATTTATAAAATGATTGAAAGTAAATCACCATGTTGAATTGGTTGTGTAGCATCATGGTGAAATGGTTGTACATCAAATTTTATAGCTTTTTGGTTGTCTACATAAACAATAATTGTATAAGTAGCATATTTAGGTTAAAATCCATTAAACAAAATCACTTGTTGAAGTTGTTTCTAGAGAGATGAACCTTTCTTCATATGAGAATAGTAATGTTTCAGAAACATCATTTGACTATGTGTCTCAACAATAAAAATGATAGATAGTTTGGAATCCACCAATGCACGGAGTGTGACACTTTCCATAAAGCACTAGTACTAGAGAATTTACAGAACAACATCGAGTGAACATCTCATCCCATAACTCATATGATATTTTGTACAAAGAAAAGGATGGATGTTTCCTTGTAGGCCAATTTCACTTAGATTACCAATTTTTGTGGTAGTTTCTCCATCCAATCCATAGTGACCTCTTCTCTCTATAATCATCATTTATTATCATGGTTGTGCACACAAGATATTGTGTACATAAGACACAAAAAATTTTGAATATCCCATTGTTATATCGTAGAGTCTTGTAGCATCCATCCAGAATTGATACTCCAATGTCTTTAACCTTTTCCATGTATCTTTGTACTATGTCACTTAACATTTTTGAATAACCAGTTGGTATTAGAACAATAATAATACAATCCAACACACTAGTTTCGATAACTATTTAGAAGCTCCATTATGACATCGAAAAATATCACTGCCAAATTGTAAAAATCAGCGATCACACATTCAACATTGAAAGGATTAGTCAAAGGAATAGCTGATAAAGTTGATGGAAGATGGAATGGATATGCACATTTACAAGAAAAATTGTCTATGACTTTCACCCTTGCTTGGTATATTTCCTTCCAGTGACATCACATAGTTTTCTAATATTGTCTGAGCCATGATGAGGAAGAACTTCTTCCACCTCATGATATTTTTTTTTCCATTTTTCCATTTTTTCCCAATATGGGAATCAAATTTTATTTTTCCATTGCTCTCTTCACCCAACAATATAGAAAACTGGCGGTAGTGTGATTCATGCAATTTAAATTTTTTAATTACATTGGATTCACTACAGGATGTCAATACAATATTATCTAGATGCTTATTTCTCAAATAATGTAGAAATTTTTCTCTCATTTTTTGTCTCCTTTTATTCTCTATCGGTAAGAAGAATCAAATGTCTCTACTATTACACTAGCCTCAAAAGACCCAGTTGATTTAGTATTCCTTTTCAACCCATGCAATTTTGATTTAGATGGGTTTATCTCCAATTTAGTCAAATATGTTTGCCTCAACATAGTAAAAACAACTTGGCATGTTTTGAGGTGAAAGAAAACCTTTTCTATGTAAAAATGACAAACAAACAAAAGATGTTTTCTTATTTCTATACAATTTTTGAATACTATAAATATACCATTTTGAATGACTTCTACATTTGAACAACCAGTTTTGTCAAAATCTATTAGAATCCCCAAATTCCAACCATATTTTGAACAAGAATATGGTCCACTTGTTTATGGAGGCATGCATTTCCCATTTCCTAAACAAAGAAACATCCAACTCCATATCCAGAATAAGACACTTATTGTTTTCAAAGTCAAAGTGTTCCACCTGGACACGCAGTGTCCCCAAATCAATAACTTCTGATGATAGAACAATACCAACTTCCTCGTGATTGTCATCTATAAAAAAAAAACCACAGGTTCGATGTGGTAGTTTTCAGGGAATTAAGTTCCACAAACCATTCCTCATCTCTTTTCTTCCAACAAATACCACCTGCGATGAATGGAATTGTTCTGAATGGAGCGCAAAACAATGGAAGACATTTTACCTATATTTAGAGTAAAATACATTAATAATTAGGTCATTTCCAAACTTTAAAGTGTTTTTCTCACATTTTCTATTAAGGAATTTAAATAGTACCCTAACAGAAACACCAACTTCTAGAGTTCTTTACTATGTATCATAATAGAGTAATTAACTTAATGGTTAGTGACCGCTAGGCTTCGATAGGACATATTATGTATCATTCAACTGGTTACAATAATTCATATTTTGTGGATCAAATCAATAATAACATAATTTTTTCTAAAATTCTGAAATCAAATTATGATGCATTGAAAGATACAAACCATTTGCACCTTTTGAAAGTATTACATATGAGCCAAACAAGCCATAACATTATATAGATGGCATGATAGGAATGTTAAAAAATACACACTTTAGTGGTAGATAGACTTCTAGTCAACATATAAAAGAACAACCTAAAACAATTTTTAAATCCATTTACACCTTTTTAATGATAAACCATAGAGGACATTAAGATGTAATATTTGGTATTTCAAAGAGAGTTTGTGGTAGCTTGGGATTTTTTTTTTTACAAGACTATGTGATTTATGTGTATATCGGTCATACTGTAGTAGTGAGGATTAGATGCATGTAAGAAGACTAATGAACATGTTTAAAGGATAGTGGTCAAAAGATCTAATGTTTGGTATTTTGAGGAGAGTATTTGAGAAACAAATCACATTAATGGAGTTAGTGATAGCTCATCATTTTTTTTATATAAGACAATGTGAAATATATGTATATCGACATACTTTATTCATTATGTCTAAATGTCTATAACTACTCTAAGTATGATATTTTAAGCATAGCACTTGGTGGGAAATTCCACAACAAGCTATCAAAAACAAAATGGGAAGGATTACACTTTTCCTAAACATAAGTATGGCCATCTTCACAATGTTTCATATCGGAAAAATTTTACCTAACACTTAGTTTCATTACTTATCGAAAAGTAACAACACATCGGACACTACTTTCAACAGTTTCTTTTATTGAAAATTGTGATAAAATAATAAATCATGACCTAGCTAAGTGACCGCGAGGCTCCTACCATTATGGTCATTGTAAACACTATATATACAAATTTTGATTGCTAGTGTTTTTCATTGATTATAATTATATCATGTTGGCTGGAATGTACCTGTGGAGACAATAGTTGCATTGCATACATACCATATAGAGGGATCAAGCCTTACGTAGTTCCCATAAGGTATATTGTTTTGAAACACATAATTCACTTCGGATCTTATGGGAGAAAATTGCTTAGTGAATGCTAAGAATTTTTTCCTTATCAAAGTAAGGGCATAGTGGATGCTAGGTTCAATAGTTTAATAATTTGAAAACAAATAAAATAAAAGATCATGCTCTAGTTTAGTGGTCACTAGGATCTCATCATGCTTTCTCTAGTACTAAAAACCCATCATCATTGATATTGTGTTTATAGTTCATCTGATTGTAGTGAAATCTCACTGAATGGAATTGTAGATGGTCTTACATCAGCCTTAAACCTCAAAACTACGTAATCCAAGTTGACTCCTCTACATCAACTTCCAACAGAACCCCCTTTCCCTCAACATAGCCATCACATATTCAGGCCATTTTCCAACTTGCCAAACCCCAACCTTGTTTAGCCTTTTTACACCACCACTTATGAGAATGTTTTCAATGAGTTAAGCCTCATGCCCCAAATTCATAGGAAACAAGATTTTTCTTGTAAAGTGAAAATAAATTATTACAAACCTTAGCTAGTAAATATCTTACTAGACGTTACTTCTTATTTTGGTTTAATGCTTCCAATTGATATTTATAGTCTAACATTACCAAAATAACTTAATTTTATTAAGGAAATTAGGCCTACAAATACAGAGTACATTAAACAAGAAAATACACAAACATTAAATAAGCAATAAAACCCACTATAACCAAATTTGGCATGCTCCTTTTTATTCAATGAAATACCCATAAATATTTAAGCCATTGTTCCCCAATCAAACCTTAAAAACAAAAAAATACCCAATACACTAAAACTCAATAAAACATACCCAAAACAAAATCACTTCCTTCCATCGATCAATCCTCTGGAATCTCAACCTCTCCTTCATTGATCTCTGATTGTAAATCCTTGGGATCCTTTCCATCGATAAGTGCACCTAAAAAAACACATACCCAAAATCTCCTTCACATTCCCAAGATGTTTTTTCCATGGATTGGGCTTCATGACCTTCACAATTTCAATAACATCATCCAACGAGATGTTCCCGGTATGTTTAATGTTTTTCATCTTTTTCATCACGTTTAGGTTCCTTCAGGGCTTTAATCACCAAGGAAAATATGTTGGGAACAAATGTAACTTTGGCTTGACAATTTTGTATAGTGAGCTTCACATGTAACCCTCAAACCCTTCCAATCTCTTGCAGTCTCCTTTGCAATGTTCTCTATTTTTCTTCGGTGAAAGACCCAAAGGACCAATTTTAGGGGCCAATGAAGAGGCCTCTCCAACTTCTCCTCCTGTCACATGGATGAACACCTCCACAACCTAAGATGGGTCCAAATTTGGTGGCATTTTTTCCTCAACCCTTCAAACCATGCCTCTTCTGCAAATCCTCTACAACTCCATGACCTCTTGCTAAAAGGAAGACTAGAAAAAACCCTACATCTTTATCTGTACTTGGACTTAGGGTTTGTTCTCTTTTGTTTTCTTTTTTTAAGTAATATATGTTGTTATTTCTTAGAGTGATTAAGGTACAATATTAAAGGTAGGTAAAAAAATTTTTTCCTATTTTTGGGTCCTACAATATTAAAGGTAGGTAATTTTTTTCCTATGTTGTTATTTCTTAGAGTGATTAAGGTACATGAGGGATCAAGCCTTACGTAGTTCCCATAAGGTATATTGTTTGAAACACATAATTCACATCGATCTTGTGGGAGAAAATGCTTAGTGAATGCTAAGCATTTTTTCCTTATCAAAAGTAAGGGCATAGTGGATGCTAGGTTCAATAGTTTAATAATTTGAAAACAATGATAAAATAAAAGATCATGCTCTAGTTTAGTGGTCACTAGGCTCCCATCATACTTTTCTCTAAAACTAAAACCCATCATCGATATTGTGTTTATAGTTCATCTAATTGTAGTGAAATCTCACTGGAATGGAATTGTAGATGGTCTTACATCATCCTTAAACCTCAAAACTAAAATATGTAATCCAAGTTGACTCCTCTGCATCAACTTCTAGCAAAACCCCTTTCCCTCAACATAGCCATCACAGATTTGGGCCATTTTCCAACTTTCCAAACCCCAACCTTGTTGTAACCTTTGCACCACCACTTATGAGAAATGTTTGTCAATGAGTTAAGCCTCATGCCCCAAATTCATAGGAAACGAGCTTTTTCTTGTAAAGTGAAAATAAATTATTACAAACCTTAGCCAGTAAATATCTTACTAGATGTTACTTACTTTTGGTTTAATGCTTCCAACTTGATATTTACAGTCTAACATTACCAAAATAACTCAGTTTTATTAAGGAAATTAGGCCTACAAATACAAAGTACATTAAACAAGAAAATACACAAACATTAAATAAGCAATGAAACCCACTATAACCAAATTTGGCATGTGCTCCTTTTTATTCAATGAAAGACCCATAAATATTTAAGCCATTTTTCCCAATCAAACCTTAAAAACAAAAAATACCCAATACACTAAAACTCAATAAAACATACCCAAAACAAAATCACTTCCTTCCGATCAATCCTCTGAATCTCGACCTCTCCTTCATCGATCTCTTGATTGTAAATCCTTGGGATCCTTTCCATCAATAAATAGTGTGCCTAATAAAAACACACATACCCAAAATATCCTTCACAGTTCCCACAAGATGTTTTTCCATGGATCGGGTCTTCATGACCTTCACAATTTCAATAACATCATCCAATGAGATGTTCCCGGTATGTTTAATGTTTTTCATCTTTTTCCTATCACATTCAGGTTCCTTCAGGGCATTTAATCACCAAGGCAAGTTATGCTTGGGAACAACTATAACTTTGGCTTGATGATTTTGTATAGTGAGCTTCACGGTAACCCTCAAACCCTTCCAATCTCTTACAGTCTCCTTTGCAATGTCTTCTCTAATTTTCTTTGGTGAAAGACCCAAAGGACCAATTTTAGGGGCCAATGAAGAGGCCACTCCAACTTCTCCTCTTATCACATGATGAACACCTCCACAACCTGAGATGGGTCCAACTTTGGTGGCATTTTTCCTCAACCCTTCAAACCATGCCTCTTCCAAAAATCCTCTACAACTCCATGGCCTCTTCTTGCTAAAAGGGAAGACTAGGAAAAACCCTACGTCTTTATCTATACTTGGACTTAGGGTTGTTCTCTTTTTTTTTCTTTTTTTAAGTAATATATGTTGTTATTTCTTAGAGTGATTAAGGTACAATATTAAAGGTAGGTAAAAAAATTCCTATTTTTGGGTCCTACATTATTAAAGGTAGGTAATTTTTTTCCTATTTTTTTCCTATGTTGTTATTTCTTAGAGTGATTAAGGTACATGAGGGATCAAGCCTTACGTAGTTCCCATAAGGTATATTGTTTGAAACACATAATTCACATCGATCTTGTGGGAGAAAATGCTTAGCGAATGCTAAGAATTTTTTCCTTATCAAAAGTAAGGGCATAGTGGACTAGGTTCAACAGTTTAATAAGCTTTGAAAAAATGATAAAAAAAAAAGATCATGCTCTAGTTTAGTGGTCACTAGGCTCCCACCATTACTACCAGTCATTATAAATACCATACGTATATAGCTTTGGGTCACTACTATGTTTTCATCTATTATGTAGTACTCACAAGACTTATTGTTTGTAACATATAATTCACATCTGTTTTTATGAGAGAAAATGCTTAGCGACCACTAAGATTTTGTACATATTGAGTGGAATGCCATAACCTATTGAATTGAATGGTATAGCTTAGTGGTCACTAGGATCCTACCTTTACCTCTTATCAATATAAACACTATCTTTATAGTTTTGGATCACTAGCCTTAATATGTAGTTCCCATAAGATACATAGTTTTCAACTCATATTTTATCTCATTTACAATAAAAAAAAATTTAATCTTACCCTAAAGCTCATTTACTTATTTTTACTTATTGAAAAAATGACATATCAGACCCTAGGCTCAAAAGTTTCTTATTTTGAAAAGTAGACATAAAATAATAAATCATGGTTTAGCTTAGTGGCATAGCTCCTACCTTTACCTCTTCTCATTTTAAACACTATCATTACAATTTTGGATCCCTAGCCTTGGTATGTAGTTCCAATGAGATACATGGTTTTCAACTCATACTTCACATCATTTCCTATCAAATAAAATGTGTAGCCTCTAAGCTCCTTTACTTATTGATAAAAATGACATATCAAACCCTAGGCTCAAAAGTTTCTTATTTTGAAAGTAGACATAAAATAATAAATCATGGTTTAGCTTAGTGGCCAGGATCCTACCTTTACCTCTTCTCATTTTAAACACTATCTTACAAGTTTTGGATCCCTAGCCTTGGTATGTAGTTCCAATGAGATACATGGTTTTCAACTCATACTTCACTTCATTTCCTATCAAAGAAAATGTGTAGCACCCACTAAGCTCCTTTACTTATTGACAAAAATGACATATCAAACCTAGGCTCAAAATTTTCTTATTTTGAAAGTAGACATAAAATAATAAATCATGGTTTAGCTTAGTGGCTGCTAGGCTCCTACCTTTACCTCTTCTCATTTTAAACACTATCTGTAAAGTTGTGGATCGCTAGGCTTAGTATGTAGTTTCCATAAGATACATGGTTTTCAAGACATATTTCACATCATTTCTTAAAAAGAAAATGCTTAGCCCCCTTAATCCTTTACTTATTGATAAAATGACATATCAAACCCTAGGCTCAAAATTTTCTTATTTTGAAAATAGCCATAAAATAATAAAATACTACTCTAGTGTAAGTCTTGGATCATTAGCCTTATTATGTATCTCTATCCCAAATATCTTTCAAACTTGCCACATGGCACATTTTTTTTATTGGATAATTAATTTAAATTAGCACATACTATATCTAATAATGTAAAATCAAATTTTGATAAAGAATGGAATGTAAATGTGTATATATATTATTCTAATAATCTTCAAAACTATGTTTAGGATTTATTTTTATTTCTATTTTTTTTTATATTTTTTTTTTATGCTTGGTTAATTATATATTGTATAATATATTTTTATTATGTTTATATTATTATAGGCTATAGAAATGAATGAAAATTTTAGTTTTTTTTTAAACCATTAAAAATTAGGGAATTTTAATTTCCTATTTTTTTTTATTTTATATTTATCAATATTTTAATATAGATTTTTTTTTTTTTTATATATATTATTTTTTTAGATATTTGAAATTTCAATGTTTATTTTTTTTTTTATGAGGGGGGGATTTTTTCATTTATTTGAAATTTTAGCACATTTTTTTTTTTAAACCATGGGGTAAAAATTTTAATTTTATATTTTGAAATTTCAATAGCCCGCCCTTTTTGCTTTTAGAGGGGGAAAGTGAAAATTTCAAATTTTCATATCCCTCTTTTTTTTTTTTGAAATTTATTTCATGGAATGTGCTAAAAAATTATTAAATACCTTAGAGAAATATTGAGTAGGGTTTTATATTTTTTTAGTCAATCAAAAAAGCATGTCTTCAAAATAAAAAAAAATGCATGTGTACCATAGATTACTAGGCTAAGTGTTCAATCCAAGGTTTTTTTTTGCATGTGATTATAATCTTGTTCATATAGAAAAGGAACAAAAATAAGAAAAAGGGATGCACACAAAAGGATGCACATGAAGGAGGATAACAATAATAGAGGTTGTGAAAAGAATCATGATGATTGTTTGAATGAGATAGTAGATGGAGGTTTCACATAAACAACATAAAGCATGAAATAATTCCAGATATTACTAAACCAAGTATTTATAGTAAAGGTGTACCTTTTTTATTATGGATCTATTAGTTTCTTTAGTTGATTGGTTCCTATGTTTTACACGGTAGTCCAATCATGATCCACACAAGCCCTTTTTTGTCCTATTGAATCATGCTCCATAGTCAAGCCTTTCTTTCCAGTTGCTTTTTTTTGATCTTCGTGCCAAACTATCCTTGTTCTTCTTGAAAAATCACTTTTTTTTTTAATTAACAAAATAAATTTTAATCACTTTTCTACTCTAGTATTTATCTCTGTTTAACGCTTTCCCATTTCCACCATTCTATGTCTCTCTTTGGCTATTTTTGTTTTTGAATTTTTCATTCTCATCCCTGCGATTTTTTTTTAGGATAATGATAGCTTCTAACACAATCACCTTATTTTTAATTTTATTTTGGTCAGAGAACCAAAAATAGTTTAATGTTGTTCATCAAGATGATGCAAATAAACCTCGTTAATTAATTCCCCCATATTACATTTTTTTACATGGTTTATCCGCTTAGATATTTTAGGAAAATATATGGTTAAAAATTTAATTCAAAATTCTATAAAACTATATTAAGAATTCAATTTATGATAATTATTTCCAATTATATACATGTTTCCATGTAGAATTAACCAAAAAATGTAATGTCTTCATCATTTTTATGGTATGTATTGGAAGTTAAACACATTATATATGCAATAATATTATTAAATCTAATTTTAAATCAATATGCATTTTATAATTAATATATTCTTCCTTTTACATGAGCCCGTTCAATCCCATGTTTTTTGCAATTATTATAATAGTTCATAGAGAAAGGCACACAAAATTGGCATAATGAAAGGATGCACAAAATGAAACACCCCTAAAGGAGGATTTCAAATTACAAAAAGAATTCGATATTTATTTGAATGAGATAAATTGGAGGTTTCATTTGTTAACATAAAGCATGAAATAATTCTAGATATTACTAAACTAGGTATTTATAGTAAATAGTGTACCTTTTTTTATTACGGATCTATTAGTTTATCTATATCAAAATAGTTCTATGTTTTTTTGTGAATTAATTTGAAAAATCAACATATTCATTGGAATTTCTACTTAATTTTTATATGGAACAAGCTTTTTTTTTTCCTATCATCGTTTTCTCAAAGAGTTTTCATTTTCTTTTTTTTGATCTTAAATTTAAGCTTAACTTCCTTGTTCTTCATGAAAAACACTTTTTGTATAACGAAAGAAATTTTAATCACTTTTCATTCTCTAGTATTTATCTATGTTTAATGATTTCCCATTTCTACATTCTATGTCTCTCTTTGGCTATTTTCATTTTGAATTTTTTCTTTCTCATCCCTTATTTAAATTTTTTAGATAATGATAGCTTCTGAAAATCACCTTATTTTTAATTTTTATTTTGGTAAGAACCAAAAAATAGTTTAATGTTTTTTCATCAAGATGATGCAAAGAAACCTTTTAATTAATGCATATTACATTTTTACATGGTTTCCACTTAGATATTTTAGGAAAATATATGAGGTTAAAAATATTAATTCAAAACTATAAAACTATATTAAGAATTCAATTGTATATGATAATTTCCAATTATTATATACGTGTTTCCATGTAGAAATTAACCAAATGTAATGTCTTCATCATTTTTATGGTATGTACATTTGGAAGTTAAACACATTATATATGCAATAATATTATTAAATATAATTTTAATCAATATGCATTTTATAATTAATATATTCTTCCTTTTGAGCCCGCTAATATATGAAAAATATTAACATAGCTTTGAGGCTACCATGATATAATTGGTTGTTTCGACAACCTATTAATGAAACCCCAATTCTATTTTGAATTACATACAAGATTTTACATGTATATTTATATATAATCCATTATATAAATTGTGGATTTATTTTTTTCATTTGTATCTTTTTCAATGATTTTTTTTTTATGAATAAACTCTACCATAGGAAAATTTGTATACCCTAGCATCCTCTAGGCTATAATTCTAATTTGGAAAAAGCATTCATTTTCCTTGCACCTCATGGATCATTGTTTTTTATATAGGCAACACAACATTTTTTTGTCCTATCATCTTTTTTTCTTTGCAGTTTGTTATATTCACAAAGATTAACAATTTAGATTTATAAAACAACTTCATTTTGAACATGATATATTTACCTTTAAGAATATATTAGCAATATGCTAGATGCAATGAGTAGATGGTGTCATATGTAAAAAACTTTTTTTATATTCTCTCAGATGTAATTATGAGTTTCCATATTTTTCATAAATGTAAAATAATTCTAAAAATCTTGTAAGAAGTAGATAAAACTATACATTTACCTATATAACATATTAAAGATACAATTTTACACGTATATTTATGTATCCATTATATAAATTCCATATTTATTTGTTATCTTTTATAGCTTTTCAATATGATTTCTCTATTAATACACTTAGATGAAACATTTAAATTATGAATATATAGCTACCTTAGGAAATAGCTTAGATAACTAGAGTAATTTAGTTGTTGTTTTTTAAAAACTTGTAGTATAACTTCTAGGTCACTAGTCTAGGTTTCTTTTCTTGTCCTCTAAATGTAAAAATATTCTTTAAGTAAAAAATCTTAGAAGAAATATAGAATTCTAGATGTATAGTTGTATACTATAACACATGAAAAACATTTCTAAACTTACACAACTTCATTATGAACATGATATATTTTCCTTTAAGTATAATTCTAGCTTAATTTAGGCACTAGGTAACTAACAAGTCCAAGTCTATATAATACTATTATATAAATTCCAAATTTATTTTTTTACCATTTATATAAACTCCTTTTTGAATATAATCTAAATGAAAATCTAAATGAAAATGTTGAATTATTCATTAATTACTATATATTAATATAGGCTATAATTCTTATTTGATGAAGTCTTCATTTCCTTTGTGAATCTATCCACTCAAGGATAGGTGGATTTTGATTAGGAAAACACTTTTTTTTTGGTCAAGTGATCACTTTGTTTTTTCTCTGTTTAAATATGCTTTGTTATTTTTTTTAGGCAACACACTTTTTTTGGGTCAAGCATCACTTTTTTATTTACTAAGAATAAGCTTAGCAGTGGTCACTTAGGATTCATCAGGTTAGGATATCATGTTTATTATTAATACCTTATTAATTTATGGATTAAATTAAATTAAATTAAAATATTTTTGAGCTAAGTGGGCAACTAGGTATGCTACCTATATAATCATTCCACACTATAATATTTCGATCTTAATTGGGTATTAAAAATAATCTATCCAATTACCCAATTATATTTTTAGCTTAGCGTCTACTAGCTTATGACACAACATAATATTTGGATCTTAGAAATCTCTAGGTTTTAAAAAAAAAAGTAAGATATTATAAGCATAACGGCTAGGGTAGGTTATGCCAAAACATAATAATATGATCTTAGTGAATACTAGTATTAAGAGCTTAGTGGCTACTAGGTTATGCCACAACATATTATTTAGGTATTCAATTCACTAGGTTATGTATCAAAAACATGATATGTTATTTTAAATTAAGATATTTTGAGCTTAGCACCCACTAGGTTATGCTACCACATAATCATTGGAACCTAGCGGTAGTTAGGATTTAAAAACTAAATTGAGGTATTAAGAGCTTAGCGGCTACTAGGTTATGCACACAATATAGTATTTGGGTATTCAATTTTCTAGCTTATGTATCACAAAATTATATATATGTATATAAATAAGATATATATAAATTAGTTGAATTCATTCTATGATTTTAAGATATTAAACTAGGATATTTCAATGATAAGTCTTCAAAAAAATTACATGAGGAACCAGTCCATGATAAGTATTCTAGCAATGGACTCCCATGATGATTACAAGAACTTATCTTACTAAATATATGCCAAAATATGGGGAAGATCTGTAATCATCTTCACTTCACCCACAAATACTTACTATATCGATAAAATTTGCTATACAGATAGCCATTCCAGACCCTTAATCAAAAAAACTAAAGAAAAATGCTTCCAAGAAAGATTAGGTCATTCATCCTCTCTGGCTCCACCTCATCGATGATCTCAACATCCATCCCCTTTACTCTGATCAGAGGAGGAGGATGAATCAACACAACATTCCAACATTTTCACTTTAGCACAAGTAAGGGAGTTCTATACCCTGATTTTCCACAACTACCTCCAGACCACACAATCACCTACATCCCCCACATCAAGGCATGGACATGATACTTGAAGGATTGACTAGATGCTCTTCCAACTTCTCATTCTCCTTATGCAAGATAAACTACCCCAAAGAGTTGATAATATATGTTTTTTTCCATGCTCAACCCTTGCACCATGTCAAAAATGTTCCTCCACCCTTTTGACTGGTTCGGGTCAAGCATTAGCTTGCACATGCTCTCACAAATATCACCATCATCTTCTTCTTCTTCAATCACTCCATGACCAACCTTCTTCGAGAGCAATTCCACATAGTTGCATTTCAAATTTTCCCATCCATCCAAGAAGTAAATGATTCCCCGATGTCCTTTCCTATCATATCTCTCTCTCCTCTTCCTACTAGGACCACACTCCATGCTACCCAAGAAACCACCAACACCCTGTCACCATCACAGAGAGATAGAAGAACAATGACCAAAGATGAAAAGAGGAAAGGGGTAGTGAAATGTCCAGCCAGCCCAGATATAAAAGCCACCAACACACAACACACAAAAGGAGGTAAGTGTGACAGTACCAAAGATCATCGATTAGATATCCTTATCATAAATATCATGCTTCCCATTAAAAATCTTAAATTCCCAATGCCATCTTACATGTCACGTGTGTATAACCCTTAATCAATTTTGTCTATCACATGAATGTAATCTATCGATGTCATAAATGACCATTAAAGCCATAGATGCCATATCCTCTTATCACCACCAAAAAAGTTACCCCTCAGAATAATCTAACATTTTTTAAAATCTTATAAGTCACTACGTTTTGAAAAATTAAAGTAAGTTGTTTTGAGCTTATCGACCTCTAAGTTAATCAACCACATTAACTTTGGAGAAATGTATAGCAATCAAGATCTATATAAATTAGTTGAATTTATTATATGATTTTAAGATTTCAAATTAAGATATTTTGAGCATAGTGCCCACTAGTTTATGCCACCACACAATCTTTTAGCCTATCGGTGGTTAGGATTTGATAAATTAAATTAAGATATTTTCAACATAAGTATTCACTAGGTTATGCCACAACATAATATTAGGATCTTAGCAGTCTCTAGGTTTCAACAAAAGAAAGTAAGAACTTAAGAATATAAATATTTTGAGCTAAAAAAACAATAGTATTTAACAAACAAAAGAAATACATTGACTTTGGAGATCTTTATAGCAATCAAGACCAATATAAATTAGTTGAATTTTTTGTATGCATTTAAGATTTGGAATTAAGATATTTCAAGCTTAGTGCCCACTAGGTTATGCTACCACATAATATTTGGATACTACTGGTGGTTTTAGATACTTTGAGCTTAGCAATCTAGTAGCCTTTTCCACAACATATTATTTGGAGATTGAATTCACTAGGGTTCAATAATTCATAGTTACGATATTTTACAATAGTTAAAAATTACAAGAAGATATTTTGAACAAATGACACTAGTTTAAACAAAACATAATATATGGAGGTTACGATCGATATGATTAAACAAATTAAATTAACATATTTTGAACTATGTGGAGACTAGGTACTTCCATAATATATTATTTCAATCATAGTGGTTGTTATCATTTAACATGTTATGAATGATATTTTGAGCTTAGCATCCATTAGATTATGACACAACATAATATTTGGTGCTTAGCGCTCACTAGGTTTAAACAAAATAAATAAGATATTATTAGCTTGGTTGTCTAGTGGGTTATGCCAAAACATAATATTTGGATCTTAATGGTGACTAGGATTTAGCAAATTTGAATCAACATAGTTTGAGCTTAGCGGTCATTAGGTACTTAAACAATATATTATTTTGATCTTCATGGCTACTAGGTTTTTCCACAACATGTTATTTGGTGATTTCATCACTAGGGTTTAATAATTCATAATTAAGATATTTTACAACATCTAGAAAATTAGAGGTAGATATTCATAAATTTTTCTGGTGCTAAACCCACAATATAATATTCCGGGTTTTAGTTTTCACTAGCACCTAACTAGTAAGAGAATTATATTTTGATATTAGACAATGGTATGTTATGCCACACCATAAATTTTTGGAGCTTGGTGGTCACTAGGTTTTATCAAAATAAAGTAGGATACTATGATCTGAGAAGCACTAGGTTATACCAATACATAAAATTTGGAGCATAGTGATCTTAAGGATGTAAGAAAACTCATTAAGATATTAGGAGCTTAGCCATGACTACTATGATATGCCAAAACATAAAACTATTTGGAATTAGAGTAAAAGGGGTTTTCCCAAATGACCCACATACTTGCACAAAAAAATCCCTCATGGCTAGGTATTATAGTGAAACAAGAAGAGAACAATCCCGTATGTATAAAAAAAAAAAAAAAAAAAAAAATTCCCAAACTGGACAAAGCCAAATTACATTTTATGGATATTCATGAGAGTAGTTGCTTCATCCTTAGCATCGGTAGTAGGGCTTCCTTGAACCAAACATCCACTAACTTAATGTGTTCCAGAAGTCTTCATTTCTTTTCATCCAGTCATGTCCATGTGACTTTTCCATTCCTTGATATCAGATATTGAGTGTAACATAATATTCAATGGCCTCATGTGGGTCAAGTGATATCTTCTCTAAATGCTCATGGTGTTTTGAAGCTGTAGTGGGGGATCCCATTTTCTCTAAGAGGAGAAAAAGGGTAAACAAGGAGAGATCCCACAACACATCAAAATTTTGATTCCATGCTAACTTCCATGTAAAAAGGGGGGGGAAGTCACACATGCTTTCCATGATCAAGTAGGTTGAGTCGGGTGTAGCCATGACAATGTCTAGGGAGATGAGAGGAGAAGCCAGAGAAGCATTGGAAAGAGGTGGAGAGGAAGTAGATGTTGGGTCTAAAATGGTTCAGAGACCTTAGGAGAGTGCTCTGAGGGGTTCAAAGGGTTAAGAGCCACCAGAGAAGATGAGGGAGAGACAAGAGTGAAATATTTAGGGCTAATGATCTTGATGTCTAATCAGAGTTTAGGGAGAGAGGGAGGTGAGTGAAATGGATGGAAATGGAAAGAGGGAGCTGGTTGTGGAGAAGAGGGGGGGGACACACACTACTTTTCAGGCTTAGAGGGGAAGCATGAGATTTATTTTTGGGAAGCTTCAATTTTAAAGAGAAAATACAAAAGGCCTTGGTGTAGGAATGGACCTTCATCTTCTCTAGCCAGTTTAAGGGACCTCTCAAGTGATTGAAATAGAAAATCCACAAAATTTTACCTTCCGATCATGTCAAAGATGATGCAAAGAAGAAAAATTTGAGGTCCATAGATCACTTTGTAGCATCGTTGCAATGTGAAGTACCTCCTCAATTTCTCAACAACCCTATCCCAAGGTTGTGGAAGTGAGTCTCATTCATAGCCCAGAGTGATACATTGTCATATTTTCACAAGATATACAGAAAATCATCCATCTCCTCCTAAAGAGAGCATTTAAAATAAATGTCTCCCTCCACAGGGGAGCCCCATCATCAGCCATAATGGACTCTGTCAAAAAAAAAAATTCATCTTTTCCCACTTTGACTCTTCCTTTCTTCTAGGTTTCTAGCACACTACTTGGTCACTCAAACAGAGTGACCAGATAGTCTTTCCATAAATGACGTAACACCACCCTCATGAAAAATATTCCAAACTACTCAGGTTGGCCTTGACCTCTTCACAGAAGAAGGCTCAATGTGTTTGATGGTGCCACCCATAGTGAATAGGGCTATTCTCATAATGATTTCCAAAGGCCCGATATAGATGATGCTTAAATAGAGATGTCGAGCACCTTCATTCCAATATTCAACACATGTCTCCAAGATTTCTAATTGAAATTATGACATAATTAGTAATATTCATTAAATGGTCCCCCCATCACATGAACACAATCTATGAATGTCATAAATGCCCAAAAAAACCACAAATATTGTATCCTCTTGTTTTAAAAAGAGGTTATGCCTCAACATAACCTAACAAATTTTATTGTAATGTTAGTTAATGTTTAGCCAACCACAACATTAATTAGTTAATGTTCATGCAATTACTGCATTTAGTGGAGGTTGAAGGTTAGAATGTTAGTGATATTAGATGTATTTAGTTAATATATATTATAAAGGAAGAATCTGCAAAACAAAATGAAGCAAGGTGAAATAACTAACATTGCTAGACATGATTTCATACCATATAGATTATCAGAAAACAAATCATAAAGCAATATCTTATTAGAATTTCATTATTGACACATCTATTTGTTACATTTAGGTTCTCCAAGGTTGTTCATTCTACACATGGAAATGAAGTGGGTAAGCACAAGAGATGTTATAGGGAGCACAAAAAAACACTTGTGATGGGAATTTGTTTGCAAGATTTGGTGAGGTGATTTCACAAAACACTGTTTGACTAGAATGAGATAGGGATGGTGTTGTTGTCTCAAAAAAATGCATCCCCATGAGTCCTCTCCATCCCGGGGTCTGATTTTTTCAATGGAGAGTAGCATGTTTTTAGTTCAGACCAAGATAAATTTAAATGTAGATACAATTACATGTACATGGAAAGAATAATATGCTTATTGGGTTTGTGTTCTCTTACAGGTACAATTACATTCATAATTACATTACAATTATAGGTACATGACAAGAATAATATGCTTTTTCATCTTTTAACTAGCCTCATGGATGTTAAAATTTCTTCTTATATTGAACCCTTACGTGACTTCAGACTTGGTGTGGGTATATATATTAACTTGAATCAATATTGTTTTTATTGTAGGTATAATCGGCAATTGGTTGTTTATATTACTTTGAGCATAGTGGTTGCTTTCATTTAACAAGTTACTGAATGATATTTTGAACTTAGCATCCACTAGCTTATGACACAACATAATATTTGGATCTTTGTGGTCTCAAGGTTTTGACAAAAAAATAAATTGAGATATTATTTTGATTTTAGTGGTCACTGGGATTTAACAAATTAAATCAACCTAGTTTGAGCTTAGTGGCCAAATGTATTTGAAGAATATAATATTTCAGCTAAAGAGTCACTATCATTTAACAAGCTAAAGAAAGACATATTGAGTTTAGTTTCCACTAGTATCTCCAGAGTTAATCTCATAATGAACTTCCACTTAGTTGGAGGATTGAATTGATATAACAAAAAAAGGTATAGTAGTTTGGGATTGAAGTGAAATTTGTAACCTATTTTTTTAAATTTTTACTACTCAAACAGAAGTGTGACTAGCATCGTGGATGTTAAAATGTTCTTCTTATTGGAAGGATTGAAATATTTTTAATTACTACAAAATTCCTTTTATGTTGTACTTATAATATGTAATGTTGTTTTGAATGAAAAATATTGAACATGTTTCTAAAATAGTAGTAACGTCCTGATTGTTTCACATGAATGCTTAAATGCTTAAGTATAACACCTGACATATCCGTTATTGGACCAAATATATTCATTGTCAAAACATATGTTTTCTTGCAAAGGATTTCTGGAGGAAAAATTGACTAAGGATTTACTCCCCAAGGTCAACAACATGAAGACTGCCTGCCTTAACTGGAATTGAATTGTAAATATTGAGGATGAAAATTGTATTTATTTGAAATATTTTTACTTACTACAAAATACCTTTTATGTTGTACTTATAATATGTTGTTGTTTGAATGAAAAATATTGAACATGTTTCTAAAATAATTTGATGTCTTTTAAACATCCTAGATCAATTGTTTTCACATAAATGATTTTCCTACATACATTTATGGAGATCAATGACTATAATGCTCAAGTATAACACCTAACATATCAGTTCTTGGACCAAACATATTCATTTTCCGAGCATATGTTGTCTTGAAAAGGATTTGTAGAGGAAAATTTTGATTAAGGATTTACTCACCAATGTCAACATGTTTTTCTAGTTAGCTGTACAAAACAAGATTTTAACACTTGACAATGTGAGAAAGGATACAATTAATAATTGACCATAAGAAATATCCTTAAAGATACTAAAGAAAATTTTTGAAAGAGTTTGATAAATGTAATTATTCATACCCCTAGAAAGGGTAATAAATGTGTGGATTATCTTGCCAAATTGGGGGCTAAAGGTAGTAATTTTAAAGTGTGTGAGAGGGGAGATGATATCACCAATGTTATTAATCTCATTAAGAACATTAAGTACTGATGTGTTGGTGGTTTTTTCCCTCATTGGGATGTCATCCTTGTACTTATGGTTAGCAGGACCCTTCACACATGTGTAGATATATGGTGGGATTTGTATTAATTTTTCTCTTACGATTCATTTTGGCCATTGTTTCTTCCATTTTCAATCTCATTCGACTAAAACCATGGGAGGTGGTCATTTGAGAACCGAGCCCATGAGCTATGGTTCCTTAAGAAACCCCTCCTTGTGGCACATTCTAAAATTGGGGGTTTAGGAATTTCATCTCAAAAATCATGGGGTCTAATCCTTATCTTGCATTGGAGTTTGGTCGGGCATGGAACAATGGCAACATGGTGATCCGTGGCATGGAAATTCAGGTTTCAGAGGATTCGATAGCACAGAAACTAGAATGGAGATGGAGGGCTTAAATATATTCAAATACCACACTAGATGCAAACAAAAAATTGAGACTTTCTTCCATGGTAAAGAAATGGTTTACCTACTGGTAGATAGTATAGCTAGATTCTACATCCCTGATATTTGGAATATGGTCTACCTCCACCTTATGAGGTACATTACTCTTGAGTGAATTATAGAAAGATATTTACTCACCATCTTACTATGCTTAATATGTTTAGGCATAAGATTTTATGAGCCTTCCCTTTTTCTTGTTTATGTCACTCTCTCATGTCGGTGCATGATTTTCAACAGGAAATATTGATACCCCGATACACCATGGACTAATTATTTTTTTTTAAGAATGGTAAACCGGTGGTGGAAAAGGAATTAGAGCCCAAATCTGGGGATTCAGATGAAAATTGTACTCTTGCGACCATATGAACAAACTGAGGAGAAAGAAGAGTAAGGCACCTCGGGGAATGAAAATCTTGGTACTGGGGCTATGTTCTCTAATTGATATGAAAGGGGAGTCATCTAAAGGGAAAGAGAGAGTGGAGCTTGGTTGGAATGTGGATTTTGATAAAATTTCTCTCAGGGTGAGTCAGGTGGAAATGGATATGGAGGCCTTAGGTGAAGTTGGAATGGATATGGGAAACAATGTCATGCATTGCATCGACACCTCTAAGAAAATTTGCATCACCCAAAACTCTATCAGGGTCCGATATGGTAGAGATCAAAAGTTTGGTTTTGGAGTTGTAGGGGTGTGTCAAGCTGGAGTAGGGACACAAAGTTCATAGGTATAATCTCCACCTCAATAGTAGTTCGATGAGGAAGAGCAGGTTGAAGATGACATCCCTATCATGAGTGAGTAGGATGATAATATGAAATGTTTGAAGACTAACTTTGAAGACTAACTAGTCCATTGGCTCTTGGAGATTTTGTTTGACTATTTGTGGATTGTATCATTTGGGATGTTTTCCCCTCCATGTTTTGTGATTTATCCTTGTATTGATCTGTTGGAATGTAGTTTGGGATAAGTTATTTTTAGCCCTTTTTGTCCTGTTTCTTTTTTTTCAATCTTGGTGATGCTCACGATGCATTCTATTGTAAGGTTTTTGGGTGCCTTAATCCTGTATAAAGTAGCCAATCATTATGTTCACATATATTTAATAAACCTTGTTAATAGTAATTTTGTTAATGACATTTTAAATTAAACAAGACAAAAGTAAAGTTCATGCCTCACGGATGGGAGATGTGCTAGTGTGTGAGTTGTGTTATGTGCTAGATGTGTTGTTGATTGTTTTTTCATAGAATTATGATTTTTATTAAATAGAATAAATCAATGTTGCAACAAGGCCTCATATTTTTCAAATCAATACTAAGTAGCAATTAAAGAAAAATATAAATAAGTTTCGTAGTTTAAAAAATTATTTAAATAAATTACAAACATTAGAAAGTTGAAAAGTTATAGAATTTTTTTTTTTTGATTGGTGGATTGAGGAGAAATTTTAAGTAAGATGTTTTGAGCTTAGCACCCTAAGGTAACCTAATACTTCCACAATATAAAATTTTGAGCTTATGGATCACTAGCATTTAACAAGTCAAAGAATATAATTTTTAGCTTAGCGTCCACTAGCTTATGTGACACCATAGTAATTGGATATTATCGATCGATAGGAATTAACAAAATAAAGTAAGATATTATCATCATAGAGTCTTTATAAGTTATGCCACAACAACATATTTCAATGTACAAAAACTATGTCCATTTTTTTGTATAAGGGTTAATATGGGGGTTTTGAAAGGACCCACATCCTTTTACAAAAAGGTCCTTAAGGAAAAATATGACATTGAAGCATAGAAGAGAGAAATCCTCGTAGGTAGAAAAAGACAAAAATCCACATATATCACGACACAAAAAAGAAAAATTTACATTTTGTGAAAAAAATTTGAGGATAGTTGTTGCTTCTTCCATAGTAGTAACATCTTAGAGTTTCCTTGTTCCTCAAATTCTCCTTTCACAAATTTGTATTCATTCTTTTGTTCTCCAAAATCTGTTTGGTTCTCCTACTTTTGCATTACCATATTTTTTTTACAAATAGGTCACTATAATCCAACACCAACACATTCAATGGAAACTCATTCTTAACATGAATATCTTCTAAAATATTTTCATTGACAATGTCAATGATGTCATAGCCATTGAATTTTGTTGAGTATGTGCAGCAGAGGACTATTTGACAACAATAAGGCCAACAAAATAATATCAATTTTATAAAATACATCTTCTCTTCTATTCCTACACACACCATGTCCATAAATCGATTCCGATATTCACTTTTTTATTGTGCAAATTGAGCCACCATCCATACCACCAGGCTTCTTTTTCAAGACTCAACAAAACAAGTTCTTGGCGGTGTGTTTTGGTTTTTAAAAATTCTACAAATCTTCCTCTCATGTTATTACGTATTAAGTTATGTCATTTCTCTATCAAGATGTGCTCCATTCCATCCTCTTTCACTTCTCTAACAAATGTTTACTATATTACAAAATTATTTATTTGATAAACAAAACTACCTTCTACAAAATATTGAATAACAAACTTGCTTCCATTTAATTATCTACAAAATCCCTACATGGATATAAGCCCTAATCAACTATGGAAAATTTTACATGGATATAATCCCTAATCAACTATGGAAAATTTTACATTAACAAAATTTTGTAATTTTGAGGGACTGAAGGTGAGAATGCATACCAATTTTTGGCATGGAGAGGAAATCAAAATGTTTCTAGAACTCGAGCACAAAATTTTTGATGCTTACATTGGTGAGATTTTTCTATTGATGAATAAGCTTACGTAATGATGAAGAGAATAGAAAGGAAAATGTTAAAAATATAAACTCAATAATTGTCTACTTATAGTGATATGTAAACTAATCCAACCACCAATTTTGTTGGTGCACAAATTTAAGAGGGCACACGTATGATTTTACATTTCTTTTCATTAAATGGATAATTAATGGCTGACAACAGTTACATGCTCCAAAAGGTGCACATATTTTGAATGGTGCATGTACTTTTAAATGGAAAATTTTACATAGCTTGAATTAATGGCTAATTAATGTTGAGGCAAAACACAACATTAATTAGCATTTTTCCTTACAAAATGGTTATCATTAATACTACAAATACTTGCAAATATTTGTAATAAAATACTTGCAAATATTTGTAATAAATGTCACATGTGAATTACATATTTAATATTTAACCGTCAATTATTAATATAGATTTATATATAAATTATAAAAATTATAAAAATTTACATCAATATATATTAAAAATAATGAAATTTATACATAATAATTAGTATAAATAAACATTGTTTTGTATTTTTAAAGGGAAGTGTTGACAAATTACCATTACCCAAAAATTGTTTGACAGGTGAGTTATCGCACTCACTCACTTTCACTAAGTATAAGTTTTCATTGAATCAATATTCCATTCCCTAAAATGATAAAGACAGAAATAAAAAAAAAGTATCAAATCACACCATCTCTGTAATAGGTGAATGCCTCTTTTTCCCCTGAAGCCATTGGGATTATTTGCAATAAGATATCCACTACAATTGTGAAGGTCTTATCGATAAAATTGTCATTTCTCTGAGATCTAGGCATAGTTAATTAGAAATTTAGTTGTGTGAATCAAGACTCACACTTAGTGGTGTGAATCAAGACTCACACTTAAAAGTGTGAGTCGATAATCGAGACTTGCACTTAGAAGTGTGATTTGATGATCACTCTTACTTAGAAGTGTGAGTCGATACTCACACTTAGAAGTGTAAATGATACTCACACTCACTAAAGTGATGTGAGATCATGTGTGACTCGAGGCTCACACTTAGATGTGTGACCAATCACACTTGTAAGTGTGATCACTCACACTTATACACTACTTACAAAATTTATAAATGACAATTCCAGATTTTTTAACTATGCTTAATATATATGAATAAATTATTTATATAAATGTATATAAATATTGATGGTCACCTTTTAAACATGTGAGTCACACGTGTCCAGTTTTATAAAATATTTGAAAGTATGTTACATCTAAAATCATGAAAAATGTCTAAACAACCATCAAATTTAACACCATTCAAGGAAGTTCAAGGGAAGGGATTTTCAACGTCAACGTTTATTGATTTGAATAAGGTATGCATGAATAGTCATATATGTATGATGATATTAAGATTGATATGTGGCATAAATGACAACAATCACTTACGCACTATCTTGAAGTTATGTGTGTAAAGCCACTTGGCATTTGTAAGTTAAGTAATTGGCTTATGTAAGTTTGCAACTGCTTGGTTATGTAAGTTAGTAACTGCTTAATATTATTGGGTCCATATAAGATAAAAGTTATATAAGATAACAACTAAGTAGGTTATGTAAGTGGAACTGGGGTCCGATTGAGTTATGTGGTGAAAGTGGAATCCAATAATAATCATTATTGGAATCCAGTAATAGAAAATTGGAGTCCAATAATAGGGAAATTGAAATCCAATATTAGTGAAATTGGAATCCAATAATAGAGAATTGAACTGAAATAAGTGATAATCAAATAATGACCATGATATTGAATAATTCCAATATGTACTAATGGAATCCAATATTGTATACTAATGGAATCTAAGATATAAAAATGGAATGGAATCAATATACACAAAAATGGAGATGGATTTCTTCCAATAATGCTAGAAAGATTCTTAGGATGTCATCATCTTTTTATATATACACATGCATGTTCACTTTGTCTTTTATGGTGAATTCATATCTCTTACAAGTTCTTACATGTTATAAATATGCTTTGCTTACTTCGTACCTTTTACCAATACTATTGAGGCTCCTAGGGCATCTACATTCACTACTATCACATACTATATAGGCTTTATTATTACATCTTAGTACACCTACTTTACCTTTTTCTGGTTTATACATGCTCATAGCATACTATTTATCTTTCTAACATGCTAACATGTGCTTCATGTGTAGATTGTTCCTTGCAAGACTATATACATCCATGGCCATCTGTCATTGTTTACTTTCCATTACTTTCTATTATATGTTATTATTTGTGGGTTATGCCCTATGTCCTATTTTTCATTGTTTCCTTGTATATGGATGTTTGGCCTTTATTGTCTTTTGACATTATGAGCCATGTCCCATGTTTGAAACCCACTTTTCATTGTATATCAATGTATTAGTTAACTAAGCTAAGAGAATTGAAACTAACACCTTAATAGTTCCAAAACTAAGTTAACTAAACAAATATCATCATGTTAAGAGCTTAAAGAGACTAACTACCAACATTATGCATTAGAACTTGAAATGGAAATCAAACTAATATGTTAAGCACTTGAATCTCTACTCTTTAGATTACCAAAACAAATGAATGAACCTAGATAGATCCATGGCAATCAAATTTTATTGTTTTATATTCAAGGGTTTGGGAATGGAGGCTCATCAAAGTATGGTTGTAAGGCCATTTTGATTCTCTCCATATGACCCGAGAATCTTGGAAGGATGAAATGCAAGAATGAGGCTATTAGCTCAAATGAAAGATGCTCTAAGATTAAATGCATGTATTTTAGCTATATGCATACAAGGTGTAAGTATAAATATAGGAGGAGGGTTCTTTATATAACCCTCTTGATTGAAGGAGATTTGCATGTTGGAAATAAACTAACACTTGATTCATCATATGAGTTAAAGTGATATTGTAATAAAGTAATTTTTAATTACTTAAGTTAGCTTAGATAAAGTCAATTATTAGTGAGTTGTCTTTTATTTTTCTTATCCCTTAGTTTGTGGGATGATGTTCTATCTTGCATATTTTGTTCCCGGATGATTTCCATGAGGGGAAATAGGAAAAGTTAGGGCAATATATTATTCCTACATATTTTCTTAGATTAGATGATTTGTTTCCATATATTGTGGATGAGATAGAAGTTGTCCAATATCTATAAATATTGTAACTCTCTCATTTGTTTGTAATGCTTGATTTTTATATTAATAAAATACATAATCAACATCTTGTTTATGTGTAAATATTTTATATTAAATATTCTTTTCAAGTATTCATTGTCAAGATTTGGTATCAAAGCCGAGAAGATCCCGAACTCCGTGTGAGTGCTAGGGAGTATAGGAAGTTTGAGGGGGATGAATCTCAAATTTTATGTTCTAATAATTATCCGGCATGGAAAACAAAAATTCTCACACAACTTGATTTTGAAAATATATGGTCCGTTATTTCTAGTACATTAACAAGATCTCATAAATGATGCTACACAACAAGCTACATTTTATCATGCAAATAAAAAATCAAAGTTAATAATATTTTTTAGTGTTTTAGATGAGGTACAACCTCATATTTGTGAGGCCACAATAGAAAAATAATCTTGGGAAAAGTTAAAAATAGTATATGAATCCAAAAATAAGAACACAATACTTCATCTCCAGAGTCAACTATTGAACTTGAAAATGCAACCAATTGAGAAAGTTGAAATATTTTTTAGAAGAGTAGAAACTTTGTGTGCATCACTTCAAGCTTTAGAAGAAGAATTAACCGACACATCACTCATGCCTATAGTATTGAGATTTCTTCCTCCTTCTTATAGGATTTTTGTGACCATGTTAAACATAACTGGTCAAACAACAACTTTTGAAGAGTTAGTGAATATGCTAAAACAAGAGGAAGTTATTCACTCAACTACTACCGAAATCAAGATAATGCACTTGCTTCTAAAAAAGTCAAAAACAAGATAATTATGGTAAACATCCTCGGAAGGAAGGTAATACTCAACGAGGCCAAAAGGACCAATAAAAATGTCTTATTTGTGGTCAAAGAGGATATGAGTTAAATAATTATTGGTACATCACATTCCAACAAGGATCGTCAAGTGGCAAAAATATTGATTACCAATAAAAAAAATCAGGCCAACAATAGAGTAAATAAGGACAAAATAATCAAAAGTGGAAAAAGAAACCAACTCAACAAGGAAATGTATCCAAACAGGAAGATCAATTTGATGATGATGAATTCCTATATTCTACACCATAAAATGAAGTATCCAATTCTACAAATCAAATTTAGTATGTCAACTCATGTGTAACTTGACACATGATGGGAAATAAATATTGGTTCTTCACAATGAGTAAAACACCCACCAAAAATCATGTCTCTTTGGGTGATGATACATCATACAATGTTGAAGGCATTGGTTCTATTTCACTACCACTTGGGCAACATAATTATAAAATTACAGATGTTCTTTATGTCCCCGGTTTAACAAAATATTTGTTATCCATGAGTCAATTTTGGAACACAATATAAAAATTGACTTTGATTGTAAAGGCAATAAAAGATGCGCTTAATTTGAGATAAGTCAAGAAGCTCAAAAATTTTACAAAAGCTTTGAATTTGGAAATAATATTTCAGTTGGATTTTGTTCAACGAAATGATCAAGCACTTGTAGCCAAGGATACATCATCATCTCAACTATGGCATCGAATACTTGGACATGTGAGTTTTGGATCTTGACACACTTCTTCGATACAATATGGTTAGGGGTATTCCACTTATAAAAAAGCGTACAGATAAATGTTAAAATTTTTGGCAAGAAAACAACATTGAGCACCATTCAAACATAGTACATTTTAGGCTAAGGCAAAACTTGACTTGGTGCATACCAATCTATGTGGACCAATGAGACCTAGTCACTCTAGGTTTCAACATTTCATGCTCTTTTTTTATGATTTTTCCATAAAAATGTGGATATATTATCTTTCTATAAAATACCAAGTTTTTGAAACTTTCAAGAAGTTCATATCCCTTGTTGAAACCAAGTCTAGTAGGAAAGTAAAAACACTCCACTCATATCGAGGGGGATAATACATGAGCAATGAGTTAAAAAAAAATTGGAAACACATGGCATTCATCATCAAATGGATCCTCCTCACACACCACAACAAAATGGTGTTGTTGAAAGGAAAAATCATACTATCATGGATATGGTGTGATGTATGATTGATGATGCAGGTTTATCAAAAACATTTTGGGCCAAAGTAGCTAAAATGGTAGTCTATTTACTAAACAAAGTTCCCAATGCATCTCTTGATGGATTAACACCACAAAAATCATGGTCAAGGAATAATCCATCTATTTCACACCTTAGATTTTTTTGATATAAAGCAGTATGCACATTCTTAAAAACAAAGAAATAAGCTTGATATGAAATTAGAAAAACTTATCTTCTTGGGATACATTGATGAAGTACTTGGCTACGAGACTTATGGATCTAAGAACAAGGAGGGTATACGCTAGTTGGGATGTTGAGTTCTTTGAGAAGAAAGAAGCGGATGCTCCTTTCGTACACTCACATGATGATAAAATAATCTCTACAGTGAAAATAATGGATGGTTATCACTTTGCTGATGACAAAGGTGATGGTGGGGAAGATGGTGAAATTTAACCTCTCTCGAACCACTAAAAGTATGCCTAAATGGTATACAAGTATGATGAGAGATGAAAATTGGATAGTGCCCACACACATCTACCACTAGGATGAGGACTCACAGTATGGATTGAAATGAGGTCAATTTGGCCTTAATGGGTAAAGTTTTGAAACTACTAAGTCATCCATAATTTTAGAAGCCCTACAATCTAAACCTTGGAAAGATGTTATGGATGTAGAATATAAGTCACTTATGAAAAATAATACATGGAAACTTACAGATCTTCCACTAGGGAAAAATCTGATTGGATGCGAGATGAATATCAAAATGAAGTACAAAAAGCAGACGAAAAATTGATAAACACAAGGCTATACTAGCTGTTAAGGGATATGCTCAAAAATAAGGCAATGATTATGATGATACTTTTTCTCCCACATCTAAGATAAAAATGTTCAAGTTAATATTTTCTCTCGCTAAACAATTTGGTTGGAAAATATACCAAATGGATGTGAAATTTCCTTTATTAATGGTGATTTACAGAAGAAGTTTACATGACTCAACTAGAAGGTTTTTTCATACCAGTAAAGAGGAAAAGGTATGTAAACTCATAAAATCACTATATGGTTTAAATCAGTCTCCTAAGGCATGGTATATTAAAATTGATGAGCATCTCATTCAACATGGATTCAACAAGAGTCCATATGATCCTAATCTCTATCTCAAAAAGCAAGGGGGTGAGATAGTGATCATTGTAGTATATGTCAATGATCTAGTCATCACTGGAGGATCAGTGAGGATGATTGAGTCAACAAAGAAATATATAACAGATCATTCAACATAGCCAATCTCGGACTTCTAATTATTGTCTTGGACTTGAAGTTTGGTAAATATAAAATCATATCTTTGTGTAAAAATTGAAATATGCCAAGACAACACTCAAGAATTTAAATATGATGGATTTTAAACCAATTACCACACCTATGGAAACAATATTTCAATTGTCTTGAACAGATCCATCACCACAAGTAAATGTAACTCTCTATCAAAGATTGATCGGAGTCTCATATACTTGACTTATACTAGGCCAAATATCATGTATGCAGTCAGTTATCTTTCACAATTCATGCAAGAACAAAGGGTTTCTCACTGGAAATTAAAAAAGTGTATATTAAGGTACATGAGAGGAACTATAGACTATGGCATAGAATACAAGAAGAATAATAACTTATTCTTGACGAGATATTCATATTCGGATCATGCAGAAACATAGATGACAGAAATCCACTTCAGGATTTGTATTCTTTTAGGGATCTAGACTGATATCATGGGAGGGTAAGAAGAAAACTTGTGTTTCAATATCCTCCATAGAATCATAATATCATGCATCATGTGGAGCTATCTCGTGAATAAATATGGCTCAAGTATACTTGAAGGATTGGGAATACCATAGAAAGATCCAACAATCCTACATATAGAAAATGAAGGAGTAATAAAACTTTTTGAATCTAGTTTTTCATGAATGCACCAAACACTTTGAGGTGAAAGTACATTTCATTTGTGAACATGTTCATAACAACAACATCCAGCTCCAACATTGCCCAACAGAACATCAACGTGCAGATATCTTCACAAAGTCTCTTGCACGTCCAAAATTTGAGGCATTCAGAGTTTTTCTCTCTTGTTCACTTCAAAGTATTTTGAATTAAGGGGGATGTTGGAAATAAACTAACACTTAATTCATTATATGAGTTAAAGTGATATTGTAATAAATCAATTTTTTAATTACTTAAGTTAGCTTAGATAGATTCAATTATTAGTGACTTGTCTTTTAGTTGTCTTATCCCTTGGTTTGTGGGATAATGTTATATCTTGCATATTTTTTTCCTGGATGATTTACATGAGGGGAAATAGGGGTAGTAAGGGGCAATATGTTATTTCTACATATTTTCTCATATTAGATGATTTGTTTCCATATATTGTGGATGAGATAGAAGCTGTCCAATATCTATAAATATTGCAACTCTCTCATTTGTTTGTAATGCTTAATTTTGATATTAATAAAATACACAAGCACCATCTTATTTCTATGTAAAGCTTCTATGTCAAATATTATTTTCAAGTATTCATTGTCAAGATTGCATCCTATTGTATGTGGGATAATAGCAAAGCTAGGTTAGTTATGGATAAGCATGGTTTAGGAGTGGTTGAGTTTATTTTAGGGGAGTTTAATTTTTCCTCTAGTGACTCGTGGGATTTGAGGAGATTTATTAATTAACCAAAGTGTTTAATTAATAGGTGTGCAAGCTTATAGAATCTTATTAGAGGAATAATTAGTCCTCGATTCATAAGATGAAATGGGTTTAATCAAATAAATGACAATTTATTGATCTAGTAGAAGGGAATCTTAATTAATTAATCTAGATAGAAATGAGAGTTGATCAACAGAAGGTTGTTAATTGGAATCGTTTGTTGGATAGAAGATTTAATTAACTAACGTAATGTAATTAATTGATGATGATACAAGAAAAAATGTGTGATATTGACGATATGTTGCTAATTTATGGGAAATGTTATAATTAGTGTAATTTAATTATTTAAATTGCTTGAGCTAAATTATAGGTGTCTACATACACACTTGTTTGTTATATTATTTCGATTACATGCTTTATTTGCACTACTAAATATTTCTATCCTACTTTATTTTCATGTGCATTGGTTTCTACCATGCACATCCCCTAGCCCCTACAGGTATCCATTTCATCTCAACATTAGGTCCTCTCCTTTGGGCCACATTCTCCTAATATCGTCACATGCACCCCAAATGATGGGGTATACATTGGGTGAAAAAATCACCCCTACAGTAGTTCAGAGCTACAATACAAATTAGTATATCACAGAACAATATAGGAACATAGTAGCATAATGAATCGAATATTATTTGGGTCCAATACACAAGATCAGACACAGCACCTAGACTTAGACACCAAAGTGCTTGGGAACTCCTAACCTTCCTTGGATGCTGATGTTATAGGGGTGGACATAATCATTTTCTTATTACATCACAGTCTCACACATTTAACAAATAAATTATATGGTTACAGAGGCACATACCTTGAGTTACAAAATACATTGTATCTCCTATAATCATAACAATTTGGAACTAATTCGAAACAAAATGAACAATCAAAACAAATTGTGACTTACCATCTATAGTGGTGCTTATTAAGCGAGTCATAGAAGGAGATTAAAATTAGACCTCTCTCCCCAACACTTGTTTTTGGCATGAGATTACCAAAAAAATCACACTTGGCGTGAAATCACCCAAAAAACTTTTTATCATCTGAGATCACCCAAAAAATCATACTTTACGTGAGATTTCCAAAAAAATTGCTATAGGCATGAGATTTCCAAAAAATCACTCTTCACATCATTTCAAGGATACATTTCTATCCTTCACACTCTTTTACAACATGTGCATGGTTACCTTTACTACGATTTTACACAATTACACACTTTTGCATACTTCGATCAGATTTTTCATATACCGAGACTTTAACTATTGATTTAATTTAAATTAAATTAAATTTATACTACTGATTAATTATTGATGTACAAATGCTAAAATAAAATGATGACACAAGCAAACTAAGATGTTGTTTGCTAGATTTTATGTCAGCTACACACACAAACCTAGGTAGTCATGAGATGAGTCCCCTTCATTTAATAGTGAAGCTCCCGCAAGATATTTAATTATTCTAATTATTTTCTAGGGGTATTACTTTAGTAGAAAATCTCATGAACCATAACTTAGCAAGTTTGCAGCAAGTAAGCGATTGTGTTTTGGAAAGTTATGTGAAATAGAAGAGAAAGGAAAGTACATAATTATAGAAGCACTAAGGGAAAATTAAATGTACTTCACAATAAGTAAATTGTAGAGCTTATTGCAGCCGTATAGAATAAAAACATAATTAGTAAGATCCACAGTTTTTAGAAAATGAAAAGAAGTGTATTTAGATTTAAATTCAAGATAACACAAATTTTACCATAAATTTTCACATAACACATAGCAAGATTTCTCGAGACACAAAGATCCACATAATTGCACCTTATTCTTATTCAAGTCCATCCAGTTTACAAAATGAACATTTAAGAATCTCAACACCAATTTTGAAATCTCCAATGCAAAAAAGTACAATAGTTTATTTCCAAAACAATTCTCGATCCCATGGCTCGTAGGATTCTCCTTACATTTATAGCATCCAAGAAGACAATACAAAAAGGAGACATTAATTATGCCCTCTACATGTGCTTAGATACAAAACTACAAGAAGTTGAGAAAATTTCTCCTCGAATTTCTCTTTGTTTGTCCCACATGTTATTTGAATGTTCTACATTTTAAAACAAAAAAAACTATCTTGCATGTAGTCTTTAGTTGTTTCGAGCAATTGAATTTTTCAAAATAACTTGAAGTAATTTCTTTCAACTAAATTACTTAATTTTTACACTCATCTTGATTACTTAATTACATTATTTGAAAAATGAGAAGAATAAGATATTATTCCAGGATGGAGAACCTTAGTCTTGATTTTTTCTTTTTTACGACCCTTCTAGTAAAATGTGTTCTTCAAAATCATTTGCAAGGGAAAATTCTCTTCACAACATAATTCAATTTTACAAGGTTGAGTTTCTTAAATTTCAAAGTAAGTCAATAGAATGAATTCAGGGTTAATGCAAATAACTGGAAATAAAATTCCTTGAAACCCCACTTTACAAATACTTATTAAGTAAGAGGTGATCGGTTCCCCACATGAATAGGAAATAGTAGTGGCACTTCAAAATCCACTAAGCACAAGTCTTCATAATAGAGGGTTAACTCCACACATAGCATAGTGGAAGTAAAATTCATGTTAAAGTGTAAAAAGCATGGGGAAGTGGTGAGGGATCACAAACCCACAAAACATAGGTAAGTAATAGCAAATCGAAACACCGCATAAAGTAGTTTTTGAGTTGTGTAAGTTTGAATTTCTGCAAAGA
Source organism: Taxus wallichiana var. yunnanensis (assembly GCA_018340775.1). Lineage (NCBI taxonomy): Eukaryota > Viridiplantae > Streptophyta > Pinopsida > Cupressales > Taxaceae > Taxus > Taxus wallichiana. Next base: position 257,246,631 of record CM031242.1, on the reverse strand, counting down.
ATATAACAGCATAAGTAGTTAGGAAACCCACGAGGCATTGGAGGGAAGTAACAAGGGATCAGTTTCCCATAATGTATGGGGAAAATGGAAGTCTCAACAGTTTGGCTTCCCAAGAAACCACGAGGTGAGTACTTGGGTAAAAACATGGTTTAAAATATCTTAGAATGCTAGTTATAGGCTAGGGAAAAACCAGGGCACTTCCCAAATGAGATTTTGAATGTTTTTGGTGTAAGAAAATCATGAATACAACTAATTCATTCAATCCATAAAATTATTTCAATAAATTTAGCCTAATTCCCACATGATTTCATGAAAAATACACCTTACAAAATGGAGAAAAATGCTCATATGACGGATAATAAAATTTGGAAAAACAATAATGGAAATGAAAGGTAAAACCTCGAAAATAACCAAAGCAAACAAAGAACACATCTTAAAGTGGGTCGAAGTTTAATTACTTATAAATTTCTTCACCGGTTAGCATGAAGTTTCTTGGGATTCACGAGAGGAGGTTACTTTTCTTGAGTGATTAAGATGCGTAGAAATGATATGGAATTACTTTAGATTCTAAATAGTCCACCTTATTAAATATGCATCGTCACAAGTTCCACATCATCGGTGGCTTTGGGGCGGGTTTTGCAAATGACTTTTCTTGTTTTTATTTATGAAGTAATGAGTCATTGCAAACCCTATTGTGTCAAGATTTGCAGCATTTAGACTTATCTTTACTTGAATACTTAACATTGTGAATCAAGTAGATTACGTTGAAAAATATGATAAGCTAAGTCCATGGGTTGTGGGGTTTGTGAACTGACTTTACTCGATTTCTTTTTAGAAGTAAAGTAACATCGTTTTTCACGCAATACTATGAATCAATTTTGTGGGACTACTTTTCTTAGTTACATTTAGCAAAAGAAACATCATTTTCACATAAAGAGGTAAGTGGTATAAGTTTGGTTTTGGAGTATCTTTACTTAATTCTTTTAAGTAGTAGAGTAGCATCATTTTAGCACAAAGAAGGCAATGGTATAAATCAAGTTTTTGGAGTAACTTTGCTTAATTATTTTAGAAGTAAAGTAGACATGAAAACGTGCATAACAAAATACGGTGTAAATTAGGTTTTGGATGGGGACTCATAACAAACCACGAAGTAAAGTAACTTTAAAAATCTAAATAAGTCTAAAGTGAAACCCATACTTAGTTCCTTATGTATTTTAGGAAATGGGTATTTTTCCAACTATAACCAAGAAACATCTTACAACCTTATGAAGAAATATAGATAAATCCTACAATTTAAATGAGTTAAGGTGATAAGCCAAACAACAAAAACTTATTCAAGGGACACAAGCCACATGACCTCAAACCTTCATAAGGAAAAAATACCAAAATTTTAAAATGGTGTCCCAAAATTTCTAAATGAAATATTGGGGACACTAGATGTAAAGTATGAAACCCTCATAAAGGAGGAGAGATAGAAGTGCTTAGCTGATTTCGAGAGCACGGGAAGTAATTTGGGTGAGGTAAAGTTTTGGAGATGGTGAAAACAACATCTTAACTACTCATTGTGAAATTTGGAAACGAGAATAATCTCGGACAAGGGTTCCCAATATAGATTAGGGTAACCTAGGCACTTTGGTGATTGGTCTATGGTGATGGTGATTGTGCAGGAGCTCATAATCTAGTTTTTTTATGTCCCAAGTTCTTTGTAGTTACTCTCTATTGATCACCTGATGTTCACACTATGGTCACCGATGATCCTTGTAACCTGTAAAAGATAAGTTCACCTACACAAGCCCACAAACCACATTAAACCTAAAAAGGAAAATTTAAAATGTGGAGTAAGACTAACCCCAACAGTACCCCAAGATTGAACTTCAATCGAGCACTTGCACTACATCTCGAGACTCCATGTAGTTATTTTGTATATGTAGAAACAATTCCTAGGATTCCCTTTTGCAAGTTACACTTGATATTGGGTTGTAGTTATAATGTATTAATGCAATAGTATGTGTGGATGGAATAGAATAGACTTCCCCTTCCTATGTTGTGTATAAAGAGTTGATACAACCCTTGTCCCTTGAATGGATGCTAGATGGATTCCTTTAAAGTGCTTTAGTGCCTTTGGAATGTAAGCTTAAGTGATAATAGTAATGATTAGTGCTTGGTCCTTTATTTTAAACACATAACTATGTATTCATATGATTCCCTTATTTGAATTTTTTTAATTGACAATTGTAATGTCGACCCATAAGTGAAAAAGATGCCCAAAAGATAAAAGATACCCAAAAATAGCAAGTAAGGTAAGAAAGGCTCAGGGGGAACCTAGGAGGGATAGGAGCACCTTGGAATTGTTATCTTGGTTGGGCACTAGTTTCTAAAGCCATGAAAGATAAGTAAAGTTTTGACTAGGTTGTAGGGTTTGTAAAACTAAATAGAAAGTAAGAGACAAAGAAAAGAGTGCAAAGATAGTTATCAACTGCTAGTTTTATTGCTTAGGAATCATGTAAATGCTAGCATTATTTTAGGACCTATAAATGTACCCAAGTGGGTGATTTAGTGTCTACATTTTCCGTCACTTTATGTTTTTCGAGTGAATATCCATAGCTATCCGGTTTCTAGGGGAGGGGGGACTCTATACAGTGCCCCTATCTATCTATATGGAACTATATACTGTGGGGGGATGGGGGCGATAGAATATATCCCATTTCTATAGAGAGGGGGGAGTAGGTTGTTCTTTTGTTAAGATAGAACTATAGTAGAGATGCGTACCTTATTATCATGTAGAGTGAGCGGCGAGTAATGTGCCAAGTGGACAAGTGAAGCATGAAATTATTACAAAGTGAAGTGTGGAGACTAGGAAAGAAAAGTGACCCTAGGAGTCAAGTATATGTGTTGTGTATACCTATTGTTGTGTTTTTTATAGGTTTTTTCTAATTACATATTAACAATGGACCTAAAAAGAGGAGAAAAAGAGTAGTCAAAGTCTTGTATATGAAAAATATGAGTAAATGATGCAAAAGTATGCAAAAGTGTGTAAAAGTAGTAGTAAAGGAAAGTGTGCACCTAATGTAAAAGAGTGTAAAGGATAGAAATGTGTCCTGAAATGCTATGAAGAGTGATTTTTTTGGGTGATCTCATCTTGAATGTGATTTTTTTTTGGGTGATCTCATGCTTTGAGTATGATTTTTTTGGGTGATCTCACACTTTGAGTTTGAGTTTTTGGGCAATCTCACGCCAATAGTGAGTTTTTAGGTGATCTCATGCCAAAGAGCAAGTGTTGGGAAGAGAGGTCTATTTTTAATCTCCTTCCATACTCTACCCAATAAGCACCACTGCAGATGGTTCCTCTTGATTTGTTTCTTTTGTTCCTTTTGTCTTGATTAGTTCTTAATTTTTCCGATCATACCGCTTATAGGAGATAGAATGCATTCTATAACTAAAGGAATGTGTCTATAACTATGGAATTTCTTTGAAGAATTCTGTAAACTATGCTGATATGAGGAGATGATTGTATCCACCCCTAATACTTTAGATCCCAACAATGGTCGGGACCACCTAGGTGCTAGTGTCTAAGTCTTGGGGGTAATGTCTATATTGTGTGTTAGACCCTATTCAGATTCTAGGCTATTCCTTTTAATGTGTTTCTGTGGCTTTTGGTAATGTGTATATCTATATTGTAGCTCTTAGTTGTTATAGGGGTGATTTTTTCACTCAATATATTCTCCCCTTGTTTAGGGTGTATGTGACGATGGTAGGATAATACGTCCCAGGAGAGGACTTGATGCAGAGCTAAACTATATACTTACAGGGGTAGGGGATGTGCATGGTAGAAATAAAGGCACATTAAAACAAATTAGGATGTAAGTATGTGTTAATGTAAGCAAATCATGTAAATAAAACAATGTAACAAGCAAGTGTGTATACAAGATAGGCTGTGAAAAGTGGGTTTCAAACATGGGACATCGCTCACAATGTCACAATACAATCAGGGTGGAAGTGACCAAAATCATAAAATAAGCATACAAGACATTGAGCATAGCCCACAAACAATATCATACAATGGAAAACAATGTCAAGAAAAGTGTAAGATAACCATGGTGGCATATAATCCTACAGAGAAAATGCTACACATGAAGCACCTGTTAACATGTTATAAATATAAATATTATGTCAAGGCATGTATGTATCAATAGAAAGTAATGTGCTAGAAGGTCGAAGCGTAGTAAATTATGAACCACTGGAACCTTTAATGTGTGAGAGTAGTAAGGGTAGATGCCCCAAGAGCCTTGGTAGTGCTAATAAAGGTACATTATCAAGCATCATTGCAACGTGTAAAAATATGTAAGAGATATGTATTCACAACTAGAGACCAAGTGAACGTGCATGTGTATATGATAAAGAAAATGACATACTGAGTATTTGACTAAAATAGAAGATAAAGTGCAACATGTAAATAGAATCGGATAACAAGAGTAGATGCAACTAAGTTATCAAATATAATGTATGATTGTGATGGAATGGTATGTAAATTTTGAAGATGATAGGAGTACCATGCCCCCAACGGATGTGTATGAGATGAAGTTCATTTTTAAGAACCCTCAATATTCAATAATGTACCATAGAATAAGAGTGTGTCATCCGTAATGTGTTGTGTGGAAGTAGAAGCTAGAAGATGTATCTTGAAGCATGAAGCATGAAATGTGAATGATGTGAGGTTCATTCTAGTATTATACCCTCAAGCATATGAGTATGATTCATACAACTAGAGTGTGTCATAGGGTGGTGACAATACAATGTGTGTATCAAAGGGTATGAGAGTATGTAAAATTTGTGATACATAGAGCGCAAAGTGTAGTAGTAGTCAACAAAGAAAATTAAAAGTGATGTGAGGGGGAAGAAAGTGTGATGCCCCCAAGTTTGTAAGTGAGATAAATATATCTAACGATGGTGAAGGGAAAGGGTACTCTACTTGATGTATGAGGAGATAAAGGTATGTGACGATGCTCTAAGATCAGTGGTGTGGGATGTTACTTATGTGTACATGAAGGATACTTATGTGGTGAAGTTGATGGAAAACACCTATGTGAAGAGGTGACTCAAGTAGGAGACTTAGGGATGATGTGAACTAAGAGACCAATGAGGATGACAAGGTTCGGAGTAGGAAAAGTATGAATAGGATAACTGGGTGTAGAGTGATTTAGAATTTATAGGCATGGAAGGCATAGATACTATAATTGGTGTATAGATTTCATCAAGAGTAGGTTGAGGAAATGGTGTGCATGGTGGAATGCCCTCGATTGTGATAAATTGCTTATAGTGACTGAACTTGAGGCACAAATGATTCATAGAAGGAATTTCTTGGGAGGTGTGGATCCAAATGAGACCTAAGAGCATGTCACAACCTTTGATTGAAGATGCCACAATAAATGGCACAAACATGGTAAAAGGGCCAAAATTAACAGGGAGCTTGATGTGGCCAAAATAATTAGAAATCAAGAATGTCATATCGGTAAAGGAAATTTTATGGCTAGGAAGAGTGCTATGAAGCACATGTTTATAGGAGTTAATGGATATATCATAGTATTATTAATATTATATGAACCGATATAAGCATTGATGTGTAATGAATCGAAATTCAATGTAGGATGATAATCGTGATTAGAGAATGTAATGACCGATGGTGATGCATCAAAAAAGTAATAAGGAAGTCAAGGGGCCCCAATGAAGGAGGAGGCACAACATGATATGTATGATTGGAAGAAGAATCGATAACTTGTGTGTCATGCTTAGGAAAAGGGTCATTAAAGATTTTTAGATTTTATTATCATTGACTCGACTTAGAAGTAAATGGCTTAGGGATCTCTAGTGAATTGTTGTCAATGAGATTTTGAATGATATGCTTGAGTTTGAAATAGTGATCAGTAGAATTCCCAACACATTGGTGATAATCACATCGTGCATTTTCATCATAATTGTATCTATGAGGGTGTAAGAGATTGAGATTGAGAAGTGGTATCAGAGTGATGAGATTACTTTTGATAAGTTGAGGCAATAGAAATCGGGGTCTAAAGGGTGATTTGGTGAAAGTACGCTTTGGAGATTATCATTGAAGATTTTCAGGTGGAGAAACGATATTAATATTTTCCTTTGCTTTGGTGGGCTTAGATGATGGATTGAATGCAGATTTAGCTACAAACCTATTAGAAGAAGATGAAGGATTATCATAATTTTTTAATTTTCCCATAGATAGAAGTTTGAATTCATGTATTTTGAGCATATGACATAGTTGATCAAATTAAGAAGAGGTCTCAAAGATAACACTCTCTTAAAGTGGTGGTAAGAGGCTTTGAGAAAAAAATATCTTGTAATTATGAATCAGTGAGTACATTGGTCATCTTAGCTAGATTGTTCTTGTAACACAAAACATAGTCATCTAGATGCTCATTAGATATTTTTTTATTTGAGCAAGTTGTGCATAAGATATCTTGGTGCTGATATTGATGGAAAAGTGAGAAAGAAAAGCATTAGCTAGATGTGTAAAAGAAGTTACCAAATGAACATGTAGATCATAAAACCAATGCATGGCGTAATCATTGTTAGGTAAACAGAGTTTATCATAGTTAATTTAGCATTTACTATGGTAATTAGGTGGTTTGATATTATTATATGGTTATGAGTGCAAAACCATTTGTATTGTTTTATTATATTCACATAGGATGATTTGTTAAATAGTTGTAACAAATATCTTTGTTTGTATTTTATTTTTCTCTTCTTCTAGATGTATTTGAAGCTATTGTATCTATGTTTATTATTGCACATGTGCAACATCTTGTTTATTGGTATCTGGTTGTCTAATATCTATAAATATTGCATGCATTCCTATTGTATCTAAATTGTTTAAACATCAATAATATTTATGAGGCTTCCGTCCCTCTTCCATGTTTGGTATCGAGTAAGATATGAGAGCCTGTTAGGTTAAAGAGAGGTTACGAGAAGGTAGAAACATTTTGGAGAAGGATTATGCATTCCAGGAGAGCAAGTGTTGGCTCCAACTACTTCCCAAAAAGTCCCTACTTCCTTGTAACCTCTTGTTCATTATCCAAGTGTTCGAAAGGAAAAATTGTTTTGCACTAGTTCCCCCTACACCAAGAAAAATTTGCTTCCTAGATCCAATTTTGATTTTAAAAAATGGATTCAAATTTTTTTAAATTATTTCCGCATTAGGGATTCTCCACTAAATTTAGTGGATATTCTAGTCTCTGCTAGAATTAGAAAACTGATAAATACGGAGGGGAATGTGTTAAGGTTTCAAACCAAGATCTGCATGCTCACCAAACTCCTAATCGAGCCGAGAAGGCTGCAGAGGTGAGTTTTTCACGGGCTTACCAAGTTGAGTTCCTAACCGAGTCACTTTTACTTGGTGAGTTGTATCAAGTTGGGATACCTTTCTCCCTAACCAAGTTGACATTTTGCATCCATTACAAATGAGTTGTATTTTGTATTGGTGAGTCGAGGTCCACATTTTGCATTGAAGACCGAGTTTTGCAAACATCGGTAAGCCATTACATTATGGGTCTCTTAATGGCCAATCTGAGTTAGGGCCAAGCCGATATCCTAAAATGAGTCCCTGCATTGACATCGACCTCCCATGACCAATTTAATTTTGCATTGTAGATTAGAAAGTTCTAAAATAGAATGAGCTCGCATAATCTTGATCCAACATTTAGACCCAACTAGATTGGAAGACCCTTGATAAAAAGGACCCCGATTCATTGAAGTGAGTCATCCCGTGAACACGAGACCCTATAAAATCGAGGCATTTGGCATCAATATCAAATAAATCAAAAACCAACACAAAAATGGTGGTTCAAACAAAAAAATGAAAAAGCTAAAATATATAGAAAAATATGTTTATTACATGACCTAATACGTTACCCTCTAATAAAAATACATAAGGTTCAAATACGAGTCAACAGGTCACCATTCAAGAAGGTTAGTCAATTGATTTTGACTTTAAATACTATTATCTCCATTTATTTGTATATGCGCTAAGAGTTCTCTAATGGCTAGGCGGGAGTTGTTAAGATCTTGTGAGGGGGAGGTTAGGGCTCAACGCCCCCAACAATAAACTTTTAATCTATTTGAAGTTTGGTAGCTTTTTTACCAAAATACCATAGTTAGTGGAAAGAAACCACCGCTAAAGCCACTAGTCACAACCCAAACCCCTTATTTTTAGAGGATAAAACCCTATTGAAGGGTAAAAATAATTCTCCCATTTTTCTTAAAAAATCATTCTGAGAAACATTTTCCAAAGAGGGGCACCTAAAAATGCAATATTCAGCTATTTTTATCTTGTTTTCATTTTTTGAGCCATGTTGATCTTCTAAGGCCACTGGGCCTCCCAAAACAAAAGAAAATTAATGTCATTCAATTTTTCTACATATTGGATGTAATTATATATTTTCATTGGATTGTACTAATTTACAAGTTGTCATATTAAACTCGCAAACATTGTAATTGATAAAAAATGACAGAGATTTGTAAACAAAATCAATTAAATTTTTGTTCTGTAACACTCATGAGATATTCAGATCTCTTTCACATTGTTCATTATAGACAATGCCTCAGGGAAGCACTTACGAGTAAATGCATGACTACTACTACACTTAATGCCTAATATAGTTGCAACAACATCGCTCAGGCATTGTCCCTATAAATCGACGGGAGTAATAAGGACAAAGTGCATACACTTTGATCCATCCCACCATCTATGAATGATTGCATGACGTAAATTCATACACTTTGAAATTATCGAGTATATAGTGAAGTTACACACACATATGAGGATATTTCTTTGAACTTGTGTCAATAATCACACAGACCCCTTTTAGTATTGTCTTGGTACCATGTATCGAATTATTTCACGTATGTTAATGCCTCTTTCATGTACAACTGGGTATATAAAAGGGCAAGCTTCTTCCATGTATCTTGAAGGGTATATTGAAGGGCACGTATATAGAAAGGTTTTACACTGGATTGATAAGATCCTTACCCTTTGTCAGTGAATTCATAAAATGGGAACCAATGCCCCCAAGTTCTTTCTTCTAGACTCACACATCCTAAGAGGATATAATTATGTTGCATGGAAGACTAAGATCAAAACATAACTTATTTTTGAAGAGATATGGCCATTGTGAATGGTTCCGCAACTAGATCACAAGATGATGCAACTCAACAGAGACATTTTGACAAGGCCAATCAAAAGGCCAAATTCATAATCCTTTTCATAGTTTATGATGATGTGCAACCCCACATTTGAGATGCCAAAATATCCAAATAAGTGTGGGATAATTTGAGCACCGTATATGACGCCAAAAGTAAAAACATAATCATGTATTTGTAGAGTCAGTTACACACACTTAAATTCAAATAGAATGAGAAAGTGGAAGCTTTCTTGAGAAGAGTTGCAGAATTGAGGGCTTCACTTCTAGCCCTAGGAGAGGAGGTCATTGATACAGCTCTTATTCCCATTGTTCTGAGAGCACTCCCTCCTTCATATCACATTTTTGTGATGACACTCAACTTATCAAATCAGATAGTTAATTTTGACAAGCTAGTGAATCTACTGCAACAAGAAGAAGCTATGTACAATAAAGATGATGAAGAGGAGCAGAACTATCTTCTCATCAAAAAGGAAAAGGAAAAGTAAAATTTCATTCTTCTCAAAAGTCCCAAAATAGCATCAACATTAGCATGGGGACAAAAACAAGAAGAAATGTCCTATTTGCAACAGAGGACATGATGTGAAATATTATCGATAATACCTACAAGAAAGTTGCATCATGTAATTACGAACCTCAACATCAACAACCTCATAAGGGACATTCAAACTACAATCAAGGGTGTAAAATGGTAACTAGCAAAGAAATCCCCATCAACAAGGAAATATAATCCGAGCAAGAAGATCATTCATAAAATGAGGACTTCTTATATAATGATCATTCAAGTGAACTATCCACATCTTCGAGTGTTGTTTGGTATGTTGATTTGAGACCCACTCGACACATTACTAGGGATAGATCTTGGTTTACTACTATGAGGCACACACCTTCGAAAAATCATGTTTCATTAGGTGATGGTTATGCTTACATAGTACGGGGTATTGGGAACATTTATCTACCTCTTGGTTAACAAAATTGTAGACTATTAGATGTACTATATGTCCCTATATTAACAAAGAATGTCCTATCAATGAGTCATCTTCTATATCACAATCTGAATATTGACTCTTATAGTAATTATGGTAATAAAGTGTGTTTCATTCAAGACAAATCAAGAGGCTTGAAATTTTTGCAAAAGCCTCCAATGTGGGATGTATGCTCCATCTTGACTTTGTCCATGGGGATAATCAGGCACTTATGGCTAAGAATTCTTCCTCTACACATTTGTGGCATCGATACTTGGTCACATCAGTTTCAATTACCTCAAAACACTTCACCAAAGACAACATGGTGAGAGGTTTTCCATCCCTCCGTAAAGGATACGAGATAATTGTCCTCACTACTTAGCAGTAAAAACACAGAGCTTCCTTCTAGAATAATACTTATCGAGCTCATGGTAATATTGATCTAGTTTATATTGATCTCTGCGGTCTAATGCAACTAAGTCATTCTAGATTTTAATATTTCATGTTATGTGTTGATGACTATTCAAGAAAAATGTGGATATTTTGTACTAAAAAATTTCAAAGTGGTTGTAGAGAATGAGACTGGTCATCACATCAAATCTCTCCACTCAGATCGAGGAGGGAATTCACTAGTAATGAGTTCAAATCCTACCTTCAAGCTCATGGGATTTTTCAACAAATTCCTCCTCCACACACACCGCAGTAGAATGGTGTTGTTGAGAGAAGAAATTGTATTATCATGGAAATGGTGTGTTGCATGATTGATGATTTTGGATTAACGAGGAAATTTTGGGTAGAAGAAGTAAATACAACATTGTATATTTGTTAAAAAAATTTCCCACAATTGTTCTTGATGGAGTGACACCATGTGAAGCATGGTCAAAGAGGAAACCATTTTTTGCACACCTCAGAGTATTTGGGTTCAAAGCTAGTATGCACATACCCAAGTAGAACAAAATAAAGTTGGATATGAAGTCACGAAACTCATCTTCATTGGCTACATAGAAGAGACTCTTGGGTATATATTGATGGATCCAAATACTAGGAAAGTCTACACCAGCAGAGATGTTGATTTCTTTGAGAAGAAGGAAGTTGAGACTCCTCCGGACTCACCTGATGTAGATATTTCACCTGTTGTGAAAACAAAATTTGATGTTCATGATGATTATGAAAGTGATGATATGGATGATGGTTATGATCAAACACGACCATGACCCATAGGAGTAGTATATCATATGCCCAAGTGGTATACTAACCTTATATAAGATGTAAAATTGAATGTTCCACTAGATACATCCACCACTAGACCACACGGACTCGAAGTAAATCATGAGAAGAATTAAACTTTGCTTTGATGAGTAGAGTTTTGAATATGTTGAGCCCTCTACCGTCCAGGGAATCCCTATAGTTAAAATCTTGGAAATATGTCATGGATGTTCAATATCACAAATGATGAACAACAACACCTAGTATCTTATTGATCTTCCACCAGGAAGAAACTCATTGGTTGTAGATGAATATTCAAAACAAAGTACAAATCATATGGGACCATAGACAAGTATAGATAAATACTAGTAGTAAATGGGCATACACTAAAGAAATTCATTGACCATGAGGATATATTTTCTCCCACATCTAAGATCAAAATGATCAAGATGATCTTTTCTCTAAATGCATAGTTTAGTTTGAAATTCCATTAGATGGACGTGAAAAGTGCCTTTCTCGAATGGATATATTAAACAAGAAGTCTACATGACTCAACTTGAGGGTTATGTTGTACCTAGTGAAGAAGAAAAGGTATGCGATTAAGGAAATATTTGTATGTCCTTAAAAAGGAACCCTGGGATTGGTACATCAAAATTGATGAGCATCTCATTCAGCATGGATTTTTCATAAATCCATATGATCCTAGTCTCTACCTCAAAAAGAAAGGGGGATATTTTGATTTTTTTTGTTTATGTCAATGATCTAGTCATCACTGGAAATTCAGTGAAGATGATTGATGTAACAAATTTAGATCTTAATCGATCATTTAACATGAAAGATCTCGAGACTCATGCACTATTTTCTTGGATTGGAATTATGGAAAAGATATAATCACATCTTTGTTTCTCATTGAAGTATACCAAGGAAATGCTCAATAAATTCAAGATGTTGGATTACACACCTAGTGATACACCTATGTAAACAAGACTACGCTTATCTCATTCGATCTATCTCCTCCTGGTAGATGCAACTCTCTATCGACAGTTTATTAGGAGTCTCATTTACATAACATACAAGTAGACCATATATCAACTTTGCAGTAAGCTATATTTCCATGTTTATAAATAAACCTAGAGTTTTTCATTGGAAGGAAAAAGTCAAATATTAAAATATCTCAAGGGTATAGTAGATCTTGGTCTAGAATACAAGAAGAATGATCAATTCTTCTTGACTGGATATTCGGATTTAGATCATGTAGGTAACATTGATGACAATAAATCCACTTCTATATTTGTATTCTTTTTGGGATCTATACCGATATCATGGGGAAGTAAGAAACAAAACTTTGTTTCATTCTCTTCTATAGAAGTTGAATATCATGCTTATAGGTAGAGTTATATGTGAAGCGATATGGCTATGTCGTATACTGGAAGTATTTGGAATACCACAAGAAAAACATACCACCATGTATGTATACAATGAATGTGTTCTCAAACTTTTTCGCAATCCATTATTTCATGAGAGAGCGAATCACATTGAGGTATAGGTTCGTTTCATACATGAACATGTCTTAAAACACAACATACAACTTCAATTTTTCATAATAGTTGAACAAAGAGTAGATATCTTCACAAATTCACTTACACGTGAAAATTTTGAGTTTTTCAAAGAATTACTCTCTTCATCCCTTGAGTCAATGAAAAATTAAGGGGGAATGTTTGGTAAACATAATTTACTTGTAGTTAATTTAGCATTTACTATGGTAATTGGGTAGTTTGACATTATTATATGGTTATGAGTGCATAACCATTTGTATCATTTTATTATATTCATGTAGGATGATTTTTACATAATTATAACAAATATATTTGTTTGTATTTTATTTTTTTCTAGTTCCCAGGATGTATTTTGGAAGCTATTGTATCTATGCTTATTGTTGCACATGTGCAACATCTTGTTTATCTATATTCGATTATCCAATATCTATAAATATTACAGCCATTCCTATTTTATCTAATTTGATTTAACATCAATAATATTTATGAGGCTTCCATCCCTCTTCCATAATCATGAAGACTTAGGAAATATATTAGCTAGTAATGTATGATCATGAGCATAGTCGGGACATGCCACATGAAAAGATCGAAGATTCTCTTGAGGATCACCATGGTCATTGAAGGTGGGTAGCTTAGAGGTGAAAATTTTGGGAGGGAGTAAATAAGTAGAAATGGAAAGTGTGAAAGCGGTATGAAGGAGTAAGGAGGAGTCGAGAGATGGAGAGGAACCTAACGTAGCTTGTTGTAACTAATGGATTTGAAATTACAAATCCTGATATAAATAATCTAATTAATGAGTGTTAGAAGAGGAACTAGGTTGTGTATTGGAGGTATTGGGAGTGATGAGAGGAGCGATAGTGGTAGCGATGGAAGTAGGAATGTTAAGGGGTTGGGTGGAGGCCATGACAACTAAGGAGGAGCCTACAAGAGGGATAGAAGTAGCATCTCAAGAATTTTTAATAAGTAAGAAAATCATTGAGAACATGTGGAATATGTAAAGGGTTGGTGCGTAATGCTTGATAGAAATCAATGAGCTTGTTGATTTTTTCTTGATCAACATTAGTGTCCTCATCATATGAGTGTTATCTATCAGAAGATTAAATGTTTTCAAGAGGGACTTGTTTGACTTAAGAAAAGGGTTGGAAGATTCATCCATTGATTAAGAGGACTTACGAGTAACTGGAGGAAGCTTAATATACTCAAAGGAACTGAAATGACCACTACTTGGTGATGGGCATAAAAGGAAATCCCTATAGGTAAGGTTAAATTCGAGCGATGGGTTCACCAAATTATTTAATTTAATTTGAATTAAATCTATATTGCAGAGTAAATATTGATGTACAAATGCTAAAATATAGTGATGACACAATTGACTGAGATGTAAAGTGTGTAACCCTCGGTAAGGAAGAGAGATAGGAGTTCATAGCTAATTTACGAGTGAATAGAAGTGATTCAAGAAAGGTAAATTGTTGGAAAAGGTGCAAATAATATCATAATTACTCACTATGAAATTTGGAACCTAAGAATAATGCTAGATAGGGGTACCCAATGGAAGAAAGGGGATCTTGTGTATTGTTCTGTCCCTGCGCTGGTCATTGTGCAAAAACTCATAATCTAGTTTATGTTATGTCACAAGGTCTTCGTATTTGTTATTTTTTGATCACCTGATGTTTGCACTATGGTTATCGATGATACCTATAAACTACAAAAGATAAGTTTACCTATAAAATCCCACAAACCACATCAAACATAAAAAGGAAAATATGGAATTCGTATTCATGCTAACCTCGTGATCACCCTAAGAGTGAACTTATGATTGATTGTTAGAAGACATCTAAGAATCCATGTAGTTATTTTGTGTGTGTATAGAAATGATGCGCTAAGATGCCCTTGTGTAAGTTAAACTTGTATGCAAATTTGATGCAAATGTTTTCCATTGAATGGATGCTAGATGGATGCCTTTGAAGTGTTTTAGTGCCTTTGGAATCCAAGCTTAGTTGATGGTAGTAATGTTTCATATTTGGTCCTTGATTTTGAACACATAACTATGTATTTATATGATTCCCTTGTTTGAATTTCATAATTAACAACTAGAAGGCCAATCCATAAGTGAAAAAGATGACCAAAAGATAAAAGAGACCCAAAAAGAATGAGTAAAGTAACAAAAGGGTCGGGAGCACCCAAGAGGGACAAGAGTGCCAGAAGCAAACTATCCTAGCTTGGCACTAGTTTTTGAAGCCATTAAAGATAAACAAGTAAAGTTTGAAATGGGTTGTAGGGTGTGTAAGACCAAATAAAAAGCAATAAACAAAGAAAAGAGGCCAAATATAGTTTTTAACCAATAGTTTTATTACTTAGGAATCATGTAAATGCTAGCATACTTTTAGGACCTAGAAATGTACCAAAGTGTGTGATTTAGTGTCTACAACTACTATTTTTCTTCTTTTGTAGGCCCATTAACATGCAATAAGAAGTAGTAACCACAAGCTACAATACACACACTTCACCCTTAGGGTTCACATCCATTTCCTAGTCTCCACACCTCACTTTGCAATCATTCCACACTTCACTTGTACACTTGCCACGTTATACACCATACTCTCTATAGGATCATAGAGTATGGATATATTAACTACTTTATGTTATCGAGTATTCACTCGAAAACATAAATTGGGGAAAATGTAGACACAAAATCATGCACTTAGGTACATTTCTAGGTTCTAAAAGCATGCTAGTATTTACATGATTACTAAGTAAGAAAAGTAGTGGCTGACAACTATTTTTACCCTCTTTTCTTTATCTCTTGTTTTCTATTTGGTATTACACACCCTACATCCCAGTCATAACTTGACTTATTTATCTTTCATTGATTAAGACACCAATGCCTAACCATGACAACAGCGCTTAGGTGTTCATGTCCCTATTGGGCGCCCGACCCTTTTCTTACTTTACTTGCTATTTTTTTATCTCTTTTACCTTTTAGGAATATTTTTCACTTATGGGTAGATTCCTTCCATGTTTTAATTACAAAATTAAAACAAGGGAATCATATAAATAAATAGTTATGTTTTCAAAATCGTGGGACCAAGTACTAAGAATTACTATCATCACCTAAGCTTTCATTCCAAAGGTACTAAAGCACTTAAAAGGAATCCATATAACTTCCATTTAAGGGAAATGGTTACATCAAATTCATATACACGTCATAGAAAGGAGAAGTCTATTATATTCCATCCACACATACTATTACATTGTTACATTCTAGCTATAGCTCACTATCAAGTGCAACTTGCACAAAGGCATCCTAGGGAGTCATTTATATATACACACGCAAGAAATACATGGAGTCCGAGATGTAGTGTAGTGCTTAGTCATAGGTTCACTCTTAAGGTGACCCCGGTGTTTAGTTTGACTTACCATTCTACATTTTCCTTTTTAGGTTTGATGTGGTTTGTGGGTATATAAAGGTGAATTTCTCTTTTGAAAGTTACACGCACCTTTGGTGATCAAGAAGAAAATATTAGGCAATAAACATGAAACAATTTTGAAACCCTTGTGACGCAATGAAACCAAACCCCGAGCATTTCCACGATCATAGGCACCCATATCTGGTCACCAATGCGTAGGTGCCTCTCATCTTGTTGTGGCGCTCCTGTCCAAAATTATTCTTGAGCTCCATAATTTACACCGAGAATTTATGACGGTTTTGCATTTTGTTCAACACTTTCACCACCCCATATCATTTGTTGTGCATTCATTAATTAGCTAAGTCTTCCCACCTCCCTCTCTTGCTTAGGGTTTCATACTTTACATGTTATTTTTCTTGTGTCGAGTTCTATATTTTATGATTTATACATTTTTGTTACAATAGTTACTCTAGAATCAGATTCAATACAAATTAAATTAAATCGCAGAGAGAACACAAAATTCCACCTATTCTCATGGATTTATCCCTCATTCACATATGAAACCTCATCTCATCTCCTAGAGCTAATTTTCAGCTCATTCATATCCCTCATAAGTTCTCACTTGGTGTCACTTGTCACAATCTGTTATTAAGTTAAAATTATTGTCCCCCATATTAATTATCCCCTATTTTCATGGGTACAACTCACCCTCTAACCCCTTATTAACCTTGGTTAAGCATGTATGGTTAAACATGAATTAAAATTCTAAAAGGGTGAAATGGTTACAAAAATCGAAAGACCGAGTAATTTTTTAAATCTAATTTTCCCTCAAAAATCACCTCAACATAAAAATAGATGAAGTGTAACATAAAATTATATTTAAAATCCATATTTTTCCTCCATGGAAGCCATTAAAACCAGGTCCATGCTCTTATTCCTAAAAATGGTCTTTTGCTCATTTTTGGTGATTTTCTGATCGAAAAACCTTCAAAATTTGTCAAAGTACTCCATTTAAAACACCTTTTGCATGATATAACATATGGGGATGTCATGGTATGATTTATTTTCTATTTGAGAAATAATTTTCTAGCCAAGAATTCTATTTTTCCTGAAACAATTGAAAATATATTTGTATTTTCCCTTTGATTCAGATGAACCAAATTACCTAAAAATTAGAGAAAATGGTCCTCATAAAATCAGCCTTCATTTGAGACATTTTACATAATGAAGTGGAGCATTTTTGGATGAGTTTTTATCATTATTCTTCCCTCTTCAATGAAATTTACATTTTCCTAGTGATCCAACAAGCCAAATTACCTAAAATTTGGAGCAAATGTTCTTCATAAAATCAACTTCCATTTGAGATATTGCTTACATGATGAGGTGGAATATTTTTGGAGATATGGAGGACTGATTTTTCTCTCATTATTCTTCCCTCTTTGATAAATTTTCACTTTCCCACTAATCCAAATGAGAGAATAATTTAAAATTTGGTGCAAACCATCCTGGAATGAAAATGAAACTTTTGATACCACTCTCATCTTATTACAAGATCCAAAATACCACTTTCTAAAATAGACTTCTGAGGTAGGAATTACTAAAAATAGTAATGGTTATGATTTTGTCAAATTTTCACATCCATCTAGCTCCCATCTATTTCACTAGCTCTTGTCATTATGAAGTTCAAATACTTGAGTTTTAAGCCAATTTCTCCATTAAACACTAAGTATCCCAATGTTCGTAATAGTGGCATAAAAAGAATGAATTTGGAGGACATGAAAAAGAAGGATATTGAGAGCACCCTACGAAGCTATGAAGTAAAATACATTCTCAAGTGATCAAGAGAGCCCATTGTGGTAGTGTCTCCCTATTGATATTTGAGATGAGTTATCTTGATTCTCACTCCTTAGTAAGAAAGAATATCCTGCAAGAAAATAAGGTTGCACTAACAATGGCTCAATTTAATAAATACTTAAAAGGAAATGATTTCATCCTTGAAGCATTTCCACAAATTCCATCATAAGAAATATCTTTCTATCAAAATATCCTTTTTCTCCGATTCATCACTCCTTTCTTCTTCTCTCTCTTCTCCTCTCTACATTCTAATCCTTCATGGGAATGTACTTTTGAATATTTCATCTTATTCACTTAAGTTACCTTTGTATTTTTCATTGTAAAATTTCCTTTTCATAAATAAGAAAAGAACTTATTTTTATTCCTACGGGAATATGAAAGGTCACAAGTGGTAGGAATGTGAAAATTCACTTAGGGAGGAGAAGAAGAGACACTTTGTAAGCTATATATTGGGATGGCTTCTCCATTCCAAGGGGTTGATATATTTTATTCTCCTACTATGATAAATAATATAATTCATCTATTTCATTATCTATGTTCTATTACTTCCTACTTTCTAACTATGCAAGTTTTGAAATCTTGAACAACCAAGAAAGAACTTTGTGTCCTTGAGGAATAAATCAATAGAATTTTTGACTTTGGTTTATTAATCTTATTATTTCTTACATATTTTTTCCTTCCTATTAAATGTGTACCTACTTTGGTTAATGTTTGTGAAATTTTTAAGTGCCTATTCATAACTTTAACCCTCTCCCTATTTTCTTATCTCCCCTTTACCTCTTTTCAAGAAAATTCCTCCCTTGTATTCCATACAAGAAATTTTTCATAGGTTTAATGGAGTATTCTTATGTGATCCCTGATTTATGAGCCACCCATAGATTTAACTATTTCTTACATTTAATAAATGGGAGCCTCCCCATTTCCAAGAGGAGGGATGTAGTCCTAGATCATTGGAAAAAATCAATAATTTTCCCTTATGAAAAATATTTCACCAATAATTTATGGTGCCCAGCATTAGGAAAAAATGTAATCCCTGTGCCCTATAATTATCCACAAAATCCTAAAAAATTGAACATCCCAAAACCATAAAAATCACAAAACAAAAAATTCAAAAAATGAAAATCATTTCTTGAAAATCCACAATGATTTTTTTGTAAGAAACCTTTCGTATTCATAGATTTAAATTTTCATATTCCTCATTGAAAAATACTTTAACAAAATGGAAGATAAAATGTGCACCTTATGTGAAAAAACAAGTGGAATTATAGTCTTTCATAATCATATGTTTGAATTTTAAAAACAAGTTGATTTCATACTTTCTCCCATACAGATTCTAAGACAAGCTCCTAAGAATCCATTTGAAGATCTTGCTACTAGTCTTAGTGCATCTCCCATTTCTCCACCACCACTGAACACTCTTCCTCTATATATGGATTTGGTAGTACCTTGGGAAGAAACACTAGTAAGTTGGGTTTAACTCTACCACTTCATTAACTACCCAAAGGATTGAGAAATAGTTTTCCCAAATTCTATGGAGATGGAAAGAAACATCCAAATGATCATATTGTAACATTTATCATAGTCTATGGAATTATTAGAGTGGAACATGAAGATTTTTTTGTTAGGATATTCATGGATTCATTATAATATTCTACTACAAAGTGGTTAGACTATTTTCCATCTCACTCAATCACTAATTGTGAAGATATGAAAATTAGATTTGAAGCACAATTTGAGTCAAAGAAGATTCTCATGTCATTATTGCTCAATTGGCTCAAAGGAAGAAAGAACCATATGATCCCATGAGAGAATTTGTGGAAAATTCAACAAGTTGATTAACAATATTCCTATTGATGTTCATCCTACTAGTAAACAATCAAAAGAGGCTCTTCATAAATTCTCACTACCTAAAGTTGGATTCATCTTGAGAAGATCCCAGCCAACTACCTTGGATAAAGCTCAAGATCTTGTTGTGGAGGTAGAGGATGATATTATCATTTCTAGTAAGATAAATAAAGGATCAAACCATAAGAAAGGTCAAATTCATATTTTTGAGACTACTTGATCAACTTTTACAAAATTTGGTGATGAGATGATTCTCTCGAAAAATAAATTTCTCAAAATACTCTATGCAATGAGGTGTCCAGGAAGAATTTTTAAAATCAAAATCATATTGTTAGAACACCACATAGGATTTCCTTATAATTTCCTCCTATTAATACAAATTTTGAAGATCAATAAGAATAAGAAGCCCTTGAAGTTAAAGAAATTGGATATGCTAGCATTGGCTCTTTATGAATTTTCCATACATGAGGAAGGTACAAATGATTATATGGTTGATTTGAATAGTTACTCTTGTGTAGTTTTCAATAGCTCACAAGAAAAAAATAGGGTTCTTCATCTGGTTCCCAAGTAAAGCACTCTAATATTCAAACATGGACTCTACAAAAACTAGTAAAGAGAGGATTATTACATCTCCCTTCCATAAAGTTAGCTAAGAAGAAGCTTGAGAATACCTCAATCAAATTTATGTCTCCTTTGGGTAAGTCTCTTTCTCCTTCTCTAGTCAAATTAATTTCTACTTATACTTCTAATAATGTAGTTCCTATACCTTCCAAAGATGTCATTGTTCCCCAAGAGTCCACCTCTTCATTATTTGACATCATTGATCATTTCAAGAAGGCCAAAATCTAAATTTTTGAAGTTGAGTATCTAAGAATTCATCCCAAGCAGTTTGATAAAATTATCCAGTTTATCAAAGAAATTAATTTAAGGTCTGATTCCAAAAATTCTATTATCAAAGAACCACTTCCCGCTCTCTTCATGTCACTCCTTAAAATATTATTTCCCCCACATCTTCCACTTCTCAAAAAAATGAACCTTTCTACCTCTCTAATTAATCAATGGGTACAAGTTAGGTAATTACATCATTGGTTCCAATTCTTATGACAATATCATGGCTACCAAAGTGGCCAAAGCTCTTGGTCTCACCCTCATTCCTATTACTAGACAATGTTACTCCATAGAGACCAAAAAGTACCTCTATTTTCTTAAGCGAAAGATGTTCAAGTGAATTGGTAGAGTTTCCTATTAAAAAGGTTTAGATTAACATACTTGTAGTAGATATCCCAACTTCACACGGGATGTTATTGAGTCAGAGTGTTTGTTGGGATGTTAGTGGAGAGATACAAATGAATTTTTCATATTCCACTATACTAGTTAAGGGAAAATGAATAATTTCCTTCCCATAAGAAAAATGAGATACACCGTTTAGAGAGGATGATCCAAGAGAAGACATTATGTACCTATGTTCAAGATATGACAATTTTTCATAACTTCAAAATAATATGTTGAGCTTCCCATATTAATGGAGGAGTACCCAAGTTTGATTGAGCCAGTTGAGAAACAACATGATGATTTGATGGACTTGGAATTTGACAATGTGCACTTCCCATTGAATATGGATACATGTTCTCTACTTGGTGATGATAATGATAATGGATATTTTAGATTTCCAAAAAAACTCCCTGAGATGATAAGTAATGTGGATCATGAAGAAAAAGTGATATTGAATAAGTCCCAACAATGTGAGCCCCATGTTCTCAATCATTTTCTCAATATTCAGTATGAAGACTTACCCAATGGACATGATTGTGAATATGAATATTTCTCTTTTCTATTTGGAGAAGAGGATATTCTAAATGAGGAATGTGTAAATAACAAATTCTTGAGTCTCTCAAGGATGAATCCACTCAAGATGAAGATATATCCATCATGAAGATGAGTATTGTAGCTCAAAATAAAGATGTTAATGGTGAATAGAGTGATGATCTCCATATTTCAACACCAACCTTGTGTTCATTTTCCTTTCAAGAGGATGAAGCACTATGCAAGTCACACCATAGTGAGCAACAAATCAAGAATGAGTGGTGAGTGTGAAAGAGAACCATTTGGAACAACTAGTAAATGTGAAACACCAAGAAGCCTCTTATGGTGTCAAAAGTCTCAAATGCTTCCCAAGAACCACCTACGAGAGAGATAAAATGGTCATATGAAGTATGAAAAACACATAAAAATTCCATGAGAGAACACGGGCATGTTTATGAACATGACAAACTTGGTAAGATTATTAATTCACCTTGCAATAATGTTGAAGTGAAAAATGAGAAACTGAAGCATGGGTAAATCTAGAAATGAATTGGTTGACAATCAATGGTATATCATGTGGATCCCCACTTGCAAAAGGATTCATACAGATTTCTTAAAGAAGAAAAACACAACTTTCTCTCTTTCAATCATATAAAGAGCTCTTGTAGCATATGGTTTTCTCAAGCAGTTGAGAAAAGGGTGTTACTTCATTAGACTAGTTATTAGGTTCACAGAGAAAGCTCATTTGGTGTTACATGTATTTGGGTAAATTTTATTAAATAATAAATAATGTAGTAAAAATAGGTTTTCCCCCATATGTAAATAGGTGAGATAGGTGTGTTTTGTTTTTCCTTGGTTTGTTTCCCTTTTTGGCATGTGTTCATTTTTCCCTTCTTCATTGTGTTGGTTTCTTGCACTAATTATTCAAATGGTGACTCTATTACCCAATGTATAAGAAATTGGTCTACTCCTATATGAGATATATGAGGTTCTTCATTATCCCTTATAGTCTATGACCCTGATTTAGATCTAGTTGTTCTTATATTAAATGTATAGCATATATAATTTAAAATCTTGGCCTTGACAACCAACCCCCCACTTGAAATCCTCTTTCTCGGTCATTGCAAAACTCTTCCTCTAGCTAGCATATAAACTATGTCATCCTCATTCTAGCTAAGTGGAATTTGATAACATGATTTTCAAGTGTGTTTCATGTGCATGTAAGTATATCTATGTTTAACGAGAATTCATGCTCATGTTACAAGTTAATGCAAAAGGTGTAAGAAATCAAGAAACTCATAGCTATGGGAGGGTTTAATACTACCTCCTGACATGGATGGAAATGGTGGTGATGAAGGTACAATCATAAAATATCCTCCCCATTGCAAGATTGAAACTCCGCTCAATAAAGAGAAACTAAACACAAAAAATATTATCAAATAAGATGGTGGGTTACTTGACAAGGTCGGTCCCAAGAAGTAATAAATTCCTAGTATGGATGTCAACCCACGTTTGATATTAAATATCAATAAAGGATAATTGATAAAAGAATGCAAATACCATATATATAATATGTATTAGATATTAATATAGATATATAAAAAGGTAGATGTTGATGAATAAAAATAAACACTGTCTGCTGGCGATGGTGCCCCGAGATTGGTTGGTAAGCTTGATGGCAACTACCACGTAACTAATCAATAGATGGTATAAAATTTGGTTTGGAGCCTACTATGGGACACAAAAAGGGAATATATGGTGGTTAGATTGTGAAGAGAAGAGAAAATGAAACTGAAATCTTATCGATGGATATAATGATAGGGTCGATGGTGACTACATCAAAGTCCGTTGACGATGATTGGGTTTGAGAAAATCATATCGTTATCAAGTAGATGGGTTGGGGAAGAAGAGTGTTCTAGATGATGGTGAGAATTATGAAATAAAGGTAGATGGTGATATATACAAAAATAGATCTATCACGGGACTGGAAAATCGATGGTGACTAATATGGGTCGACAACGAGTGGTATAGGATTCAATCTTTGGAAATCTAAATGGATGGGAAGAGGGACATATGAATTATTAGGGAGAGGATGGAAAATGAGAAGAGATCTGACATGACCTATAAATGTCCAAAACAAAGGCGATGAAGAAAATATATATATATATATATAAACAATCTTGAAAACTTCATAGATCTATTGATGAGATGTAATGGCCTTAGAAGTCCAAGAAAAATGACTGTGATTCTTAAACAAATAAAAAACTACAACAAGTTGGCAAGATAGCACCAACACCGAAAAAATTCTATCCATTTGAGAGGAGGGTGGAGGTGAATAAGTAGGTTCGATGGTGACACACCCGGATCACTCGATGAATGGAGTGGACTATCAAGTAGTGGGGATGTGGAGGGTTAGGTGGGTGTAAGGGTGGAGGCCCAAGATAATAGAGGTCGTGTAATTTACCATGGTGATGAGACATTTTGGAGTGGTACATGGAGTAGTTGGAATGCCTATCCGATATAGGTGGGATGAGACAAAGAGGGACATGTCTGTCCCTATGATGGTAGACCCACTAGTAGAGGAGGGGAACCCTAAGATAATGATGATGATGTAGGGGTGGGATAGGGATACATAGATTGGTGGACACGGTAGTGGGAAGGGGAAGCTAAGGCCATTGAGGAGGTTGGGCAGGTAGGAGAGGAGGTAGTGGTACCTTTTGGGGAAAAGAAGTAGTACCAGTAAGTGGAGGGGGTGGAGGTGGGGGTGCAACTCGGATAGCTAGACTACAAGTGGATTTGGATGCCATTTGTTATGAGAGGGACATAACATGACGTAAGGTCATAGGGTTATGCCGTGGTTAGACCTAGCTATACACAGACAGCATGATAGGTACCACCGATAGAGAGAGGCCTATGGGGATAAGTATGGAGATCTTGGATCTGTAGCTGAGGCAATAAGGAGTGAGGCATAGGATGCCTCACAAGGATCCAATCATATGTTTTCATCTAATACTCGTGTCACTAGCGTAGTACAAGGTGCTAGGTGTGGAGGCATGTTATTACAAGTGCATTGTGATAACTAGACTACCATATGCGCCATGGTATTTAGCATATCATGTAGGAGAGAGAGGAGACCATTGAGATCAGCATGACTAGTGCCATCCGAGAACTACGATATTGTAGTGTATCCAAGCAAGAGCATGATCCGGATGACAGGTAGATGGTAGACATGGAGGTGGAAGGACATGGCTCGAGCTCGAGAGCATCTAATCTACGATTCACCACTTAGTGGGTGAATGTTATATATATATATATATATATATATATATATATATATATATGATGGTGATTTTGACCTTATTTCCATGTGATGAATCAAGATGATGTGATGTTTTTTATTATATTTTAGATGTAAAATAATTAGATGTTGATATAGATGCATGATGTGATGATTGGATTAATTTATTTGATGTGATGGTATAGTAGATGTATTTTTTTGATGATGTGATAGATGTGTGTTGGATGTGATGAGATGATATGAGAGGATATGACTTGGATTATAATGGATGTGATCAATTTAGATGAGAAGTGTATATATTAGACTAGATGTTAATGTTAGATGTGATGATAGGACTTATGATTCAGATATAATTAGATATAGATGACGATGTAGATGATCTTATATGTGAGGCATGATGATGGTTTATTATTTTGGTACAAGTAGTAATATATGATGGATTTAGATTAGAGGATGTGATAGATGTAGATGGGACACGATCAATTTTAGATTAGATATGATAGATTGGATAAAATTTAGGATAGTGTAATTGAAAAGTGCGCGACCTTGATAGGGTGACCTAAATGTGAGAAAGTACACTTCATCATAAGGAGGATGATATGTAGAAAATATGCTTTTAAATTGGATTGGAGGTAAAGTGTGAGAGGTAACAACGTAAATCAATGCACTTCATACCAATGATAGGTGTTTACATGTAACTAACGATAGTTAGTCATATTTAAGATCATGAAGGGAAGATGGATGATGTGATTATAGACCCACTATAGACATGAAAAATGGATTAAGATGGAGCTTGTATGAGGGAAATAGGTTCTCCTTAGGTGGTATTCATAGGTCTATGCCTCAGCTCTAAGTAATATGGCACAAACTGATTGATGCGGGAAGTTTGCAGAGGATGGGAAAGTTGATCGATGCGGGAAGATTTCCGAGGATGCTTGCTTTTGATATTTTTCTTTTACTTTTTGAGATTTTAAGAAGGTTGATCAATGTGGGAATCATATTTTGTTATGATATAAAATAGTATCCATCCTTCAAGGGAGTGGTCTATGATGGAAATATGCTTTTTATTTTTTATTTTTATATTGATGCCAGAATAAGATATATGATATCTATCCTTCAAGTGATGATTCTATGATTTTGACAAGATTATCTTTTATATGAACAACTATCCTTCAAGGAGCAATCTATTTTTGATAAGAAATATTTTGATATAAGCATGTAGAATTTTTTAATTTTGGATAGATTTGGGGATAGCCAGTGGACCACTTATGGAGGTAAGATGAGATGTACAAGTTATGACCATAGACCCTTAGCATAGTTTCAGTAGGTAGATAATAATGTTATGGATGTAATTATTGTGGGGTTCCCACAAAAAATGAGGAACTTATCAATAAGGAATATGCTATGAGAAAAGTCATGGTGCCCATATTCAAGGTCAAAAATATGTTAGTGATGGTAGACCACATAATTACATATCATTACAATGAGATATGGAAGGGCTAGTGATGGAAATGAGATCTTAGGATGTGACTAAGATGATGTGGAGAAATTACATAAATATGCATGTATTAACTATTTAAGAGGTTTACCAACCCAACTCCAACTAACTCTACATTTGGAGGATCATACAACAAGCCTATAATGGCTTAAAACTTGCAATAGTGACTCAATCTCATTATATATGGTTTATAATCTATGTACCCTTATTTTATAACCTTCTCTAATACCAATGCAATCAACCATTTGATCTCATTTCATGAAAGTAACAAAAATTCTCACCTTGCTCCAAGTTGGCCTTCATCTTCTCATAAGTTGCTTGAATCTAGCAATGAAAATTGTGTTCTCATCCTTCTAACACCCTAATCTATATATAGGCCTTAGATACAATGTTAAGAATCATTTATACTAACTCTATTCCCTCAATCTCAGTCCACACTTACCTTATAATTTCTTTATTAGCTATATTCACTTGTCTCTAGTTCAATAATGCAACTTTGTCCTTTGAGCCTACTTTAATGCTCTTATCTTCTCTACCTTCTCATGCACACTTCAACCCACTATTATACACTTAAGGAAATGAATTCAAATCCATCAAGATACTACTCCTCACTCTCTTTTGTCAATTGTTCTCTCTTTTCCCTTAAGATCATGTATTTTGCAGCTACCACATATATAGGTTTCTAGAGCTACCTAGAAGGCACTATAAGATTCATTAGTTTACTTTTTCCATCCCTAAGGTGCTCACAAAATCTTAGACTCCAAATCCCATGTTTACTCTTCCTATCTCGCTTTTTCACTTTTTACTCTCAAAGATCTAACTAGCTTCAGTGACAGTCTAAAACCCCTATAAATTATCAAATGATGGATTCAAGGCACAAACCAAACTTTTTTAGGACCCATTTTTTCATTTATCGTACATGCAAACTTTCGATTACTCTAAGTTTTTTATGTTGTGGATCTTGTTTTCTTGTGTGGAAGTGTTGAAGATTGTACACTAAAAGTATTATAAACTCTCCATAGTTTTATCATCTGGGTTCAGTTCAAGTTGGGCCCCGAGTAGAAGGGCGAGGGGTGGTAGGCCCTACTAGAAATGGTTTGGGGCACGGACCTCTCGAGAAAAAAATTATCTTTGAAAATGTGCTTAATACTTCAGGAAACATGTTCTTCTCATATGGGTGGTATTTTAACCTATAAGTTTATGGGGCGGTTTTGGCCCATGGTTGGTACCCATGGCATTATAAAAACTACTTAAACAGCTTTGCCTATTGATGTAGGGATATATATCATTATAGGTGTGTGTGATTTGAGGTGTGAATTTAGGAGAGTTTGTTGAGAATACCTCGAATGATTCTGTACTATGTTGAGAGAAAGAGGTGGATTGTAATAAAATCTAAGCAAGTGATTCTTGATGGAAGTATCCCAAATTAGGTGAACCATGTTAACTATTATCTCTGTATTGTGCTCTTTTATCATCTCGCACTTTTATTTCAGATCTCTGATATTTGTCTCCAGCATATTAGTTTCTACTAGTGCGATTCTCGTGGGATTGTTCAAAGATATTTTTACGTAACACCTCTACCATCCTTTCATCTATACTTGCTCATTGTGAAGTGGATTACGTAACATCGACGTGTGATTGTTCTTGAGTTCCTACTCTCGTAGAACCGATTAAATCATGTTTTTATATTAATGTTTATCTTAGTTGATATTTTTATAATTAATCATCCATTTATTTATAACGTACTTTGAATTTTAATATTTACTTAATCGGTTCATGAAATGAACTAGATTTCTTCAGCTTGTGGAAAGTTTGAATTATGTTCGTGGAACTATCGGGTAAGTCGCTAATTTGGGAAATTACACTAAGTCTCTGGAAAATTGATTTATTGGTATTGAGAATTGATTAAAAAAATACCTTGATCATTTTCATTGATCTAAGGCATTCTCTTAAATTTGATCTACATTACGATTGAATGTAATAGATTACATTCATTCTTTGATTATAAATTATAAATCTTATACTAATTGATCTTGATGATTTTGTTCCATTTTTCCTATGTTCTTAGTCCCATGTTAAGGGCTGGAAAGTGTTTGAGAGCCAATTTGTTGTAGCACTACTCCATTTGAAAAACATTGCATAGATTGGTAAGGTCTCTATTATGCGGCTTACTTTATATATGCCTAATGTTTTGATGACACTAAAATTTCTAAAGGTCTAACCTAGACCTAAGGCATATGAATTACTATGGTGGCTTGTGAACCTAATATAAGACCTATGCTAAGTTTATAGGCATTGAAATATTATCAATTAAATCCTTACCTATGTTGGGAAAGGAATATGGAACCTAACTCAAGACTAACCCTAGTCATTTTTGTGGATGTGTGGTCAAGTGGTGGGGTTTGTAGTTTCTACCACCCTTGCATGTACTTGGAATATTTTAATGGTTTTCATTAATGGTGGCTACCACCAGTCCTAAGCAATAAGAAAATTTAAAATTGGCAAGTTGTTAAAAAAATCACTAAAGTTAGTCGCATGATCATTTGAATTGTTAGTGAATGGAAAAATGGAATAGAGGAGGTCACTGGGTTGGAAGGATAGATGAATCATCTTTTCTAGCATTAAATATTTTGAAAATCATTCTTAACCATCTTGGGGAAAATATGTTGGGTTTGGAAAGGATTTGGCTATTTTGGTTTCATTGTTTAATGATTTATTTGTCTCACATGGTTGAGGTTGTATTTGTTAAATTGGTTTAAATATTTGAAATCTTGAGATCTAAACACTCTAAGTTTGTTTGGTTACATGCTTAATTTTATCGACTTCATTTTTCTTGTGGAGTTGAAGCTCATTCACCAAGAGGGTACAAGATTTTCCCCGTAGGTAATATTGGAATGGTTAGGTAAGATCCATTTATAGGTTGATAACCCGTGTCAGCTCAGCTTATTTAACCTTCTCGGACATTTTTTATAACCCATTATGATAGTATATTCATGTTGTCCCTATTTGAATTGGACTTTGACTATTTGTTGAGACTCACCATTCGGTCTTGCTTCTCTCGAATCTTGTTGGTTTGACCACTCTCATGGTTGTATGAATTTGGTTTCTTTTCTTATAACATTATGATTATTCTATCTTTTAATACTTTCGTGCATATGGTTTGGTATAACTTTTTGTTGAACAATGTGGAATGGTTGTGGTAAGCTTGACTCAGACTTGTGTTCATTATCAAATCTATTAATTTATTAGTTACCTTTGATATATTTTGGAACTTCTTGTGAATTGTTAGACCCATATGGGTAGGACTACCAGTTGTTTAAAGGTATAATGAACTATCTTAACTTTTAGTTGATTAATTTTATGAGCTCATATTACTCAACCTTCTACATGGGTTAGATGATCTCGGATTGATAACTCTACCCTAGAATTGTAGAAGGTATTATAATGCATATCTTTTATCAAGCTGATTTATTTTAACTTTTATCAATCATTGAGCATATGAAGATGATCAAGGATATCAATTAGGAAGGTTAGGAAGAGTTTTCATTTGTGATCTCTCTCTGTATTGATTTATACCATTCCATTTTTCTTCCTAAGTGATGTATCTCTCGGTTGGGTATGGCTCATTACCGTACATAGCATAGAATGATTGTATTGATTTAATAATATCTTATCCGATGAATCTTTGTGACGTGTATTCCAGTGACTTGCATGCATTCTAATTGGTTGGATCCAAGTTGTAATTGTATGGATTGCTTTGTGTGTTAAGCTAAAATGAATTGTGGTTTTTGAGAGCTTTGTTGTTGTTAGTTTAGTCTCTCTCTTCACCCATCTTGCATCCAATCCTTGTTAAATTCGTAGGTTGATAGACTATTGGAATTGAATTAGTATCTAAGAAAATTATCTTGGAACTAGGTTTTATGTGTTACTCATGTAGTATGGGCTACATGATTAAGGCATTCCTACTCAGCCTTGTCTTCAGTTGTTATGTATACTTAGCTCGTACTATTATTATAATATTTCTTAAAGTGAGAATGTATTCTTGTAATGTAGTAGGTTATTCTATTTGGATGTATAACAAATGAATGTTCTATTTGTTTGTTTAATGACTTCTATTTGGTAAAAATCACAACTGGTTCGAATATTAGATGTTGACATCTATAGGGTTTGTGATACACTTGAGTAATGTTCTTCTGGAAGTGTTCAAAAAGGAAAAAGGATGTTTCTTAACCTTTGATTGTTTTCTATTAATAAGTAGTTTTCCTTATTGAATTTGTTAGTTTTAGAACATATGGTTCCAAGTATTTCGCTCCTATCATGCCTGGTTCAAGCAAACTAATAGATGCTAACAATCTAGAAGATGAAATTCTTGAAAGAAGAAAATGGGAAGACTTACGAGAAGTTGCATTTATTCTATTGATTGAATAAATTTAGTTTGATAAAAATATTATGTTTTATTTTATTGATTTACTTTTTTGTTGAGGTAAACAGGGCCTATGGCCAATTGTGTAAATTGCTGAAAATAATATGATTATTTCTTGTATACTTGAACTGATATATTATGCTGAAAATAAATGAAAGTTGTTGCTTGAATCATTCTATCTTGACTGGTTAAGTTGTGTGTGAATGATGTTTTCAGTTAAAAGGATTATTTCATTTGGAAAGTAAGCTTGTATGGAATCAGTTGATATGTAATTATTTATTCCTTGATATTGTGTAGTAACTTGGTTAAAGTTATATGAAGTATTATCACTTCATACCATTGATTATGTAGTAAGGAATAATATTGTTGATTTCTTGAAATTGTGGGAAAAAGGGATAGATGTAAAGCATTGTCTTTTGTGGTTGACTTATATGAAAAGTATGATTGAAAATAACTTAAATATAAGTTGGTTATTGACTTATATACTTCTATTTACTAAATTCATCATGATTAAGATAGTAATGAATAATTTGTAATAAACGAGTCAGTATTACTATGGGAATTAAGTTATAAATGACTATGCTTATTTACAACATTATAAGTCAATACTTATGTGACTGTTTTATAAGGGTTGTTATAAAACAAGTATGGGCTGCATAACTAAAATTAAGGGATTCAAACCTTATAGAATAATCACATACAATACTTAAATTCATCATGTATACATAAGGATCTGCCTTTTGAAAGTATAAGTGGTTATATTAATAATGAAACTCTACATATCCTAATGTACTAACTAAGTACAATAAAGAAATGGAATTGTACTCATGAAAGGATAAGAATGACATAATGGGATCAGATGTATAGCTTGAACTAATCCTTGAGGAATTAAGAATAAATTTCTTCTTACTACGATGATGAGGTCATTAATATGATAAATATTTGACTTTATATCCATAATGTAATCATGTTACGAAACCTTAAGGAAAGGGGTTGTTCACTATGTGGTAGTAGAATGAACCTTTCGTGATAGACTATAAGGTGGATGTGGAATACCATCCCATCATAGATGAGTTATACTTAGGGATAGTGTTTAACTAAGTTATAATAGTTTGAGTTAGTTGAATGACTTAAAGCAAAATGAATGTTAATTCAATAAAACTATTACTAAACAAAAGTATGGAACCTTGTTTGGAGTCTAATAAGTGAAATTTATATTATTCCTAAAGTGTATATGGATATATGTGGTTACTTCCCCATAATATACATGTAATACGTATCTAAGATACTTAATCAACTAGAGGAAATTACATGCTTAAAGTGATTAAGTTAAGAGTATAATTAATCTATGTAGATCCTTGTTATTGATTAAGTGGAAACATAATGTTCCTTATCAGGAATGTTGGTGGAACCCAATTTAGTCCTTAGGAACAACACCTAATGGCTGAAAATGACTAGGGTGGGATTAACAAGCTGAGAATTAAAAAGGTTTAATGAACTTGTTAAGATGTGAGGTTCCGCTAGTGGAACTCAATGGGTTGTTGCGGCAAAGATAATCGGTATCGCACAATATCCATTTAATGATGAGTTTTCATTAGATGGTTACTATGGAGCAACCATTATGACACAATAATCCATTCAGCTCCTCTAAGTGAGGCCATCTATAAGTGGGAAGGAATGACATAAGTCAATAAAGTTTAATCAAGATAATAGTTTCAAGTGCGGTGAAAGACATATTCCTTCATGATGAGTATGTCGTCTTGGAATATAGGCATGGAAAACATATATGAAACTTTATCCAAAGTATCACAAGCTGCTACTTGTATTGTCTTAAATTCACCAAACTAAATTTGTTTGATATAGGATGGCTATTTGTAACAAATACCTAGATAAGTCCTTCGTCAATCAAGCACTGATGAACCCTTAAATGAAAAAGGGAACCATAAGTATATCAAGTATACAAAGAAATGAAATATGAGAGATCAATTTTACACCGACTCATAATAGTTGTATATGGTTATTGTTGTAGAATTGATTAGTAGATTTAATGTGGTTCTAAATGTTAAATTTAGAGCAGTGAACATTGAGATTATTACTAAAAAAAAAATCCCCTGCTTTTGTAATCATGAAATAGGGATGTTACATCTTAGTATCAAAACTTAAGGTTGTAGCTCTTGAACCTATTTGAGCCCACTTATGATAAAAACAAATTTTTTTATTATAAAAATGGTGAAAAAAAGGGGACACGTTTCAAATAACTCACCTCCAAGTGGTGAAGCATCTACGTCTCAAAAGTTGGATGAAATCCTTACTACTCTACAAGAAACAAGGAATAGGATTGTTGTTCTTGAACAACAAGTGGCTGGAAATAACACTAAGACTAATAGTGACCAGTCCTCAAGGAAGCCACATGATGAGAGCAAGCAGATGATGCCGAGGATCTCAATGTTGTAGAATGATAACTTTGAAAATAATGTTGGAAATAATGCTAACATGAATGCACCCAATCATCCCGAATAAGAGGTAAAGATTAGTAGCTGAATTGACCAGCAATAAATAAAGAGGATAAATCCACCAATATTTGATAGAACCACCTAGGGTGATGGGATGAGAATCGTCGGCAGGCGGGATGGAGAAATACTTTGCGATAAGAAATTTCTTTGATGAAACTAAAGTTGTATGGGAGCTTATTAGCTCTCTCATTAAGCATCTTCATGGTGGGATAGCCAATCATGTAAGGTTGAGCTTAATGTTGATTAGACAAACATCACATGAAACCAATTCAAGGGTCATTTTAGGAAGTGTTGGTTGCCTCATCTCTACTATGACCAAAAATGACATAGTTCTAAACCTTAACTCAGGGAAAACTATCGGTAATGCATTGGGAGAGGTTCACCAAGCTTCTAAAATATGTACCACAAGATCAAACTGATGAAAAATCTAAATAAGGAAGTTCATCATGGGTTTGTATCCTATCATAAGTGGTGAGGTGTATGTATAGTCCTACCACTATGGAGGAAGTGGTAGAAAATTCCATTCAATAAGACCATAAATTTAAGGCAAGTTTTATACATAAGGAGGAAAATGTAAGAAAAATGGGAATGTTTCTTCATATTTTCCACCCAAGAAGGGTACATGGAAGAAGTATGGAAACAAAAGTAAGCATGTGGCTAGAAATGAAAAGAAAACATCATTAGGGAAAGTTATGGAAAATAGCAAAAATAATTGGAAAAAAGGTAATTATGGACAAAGTAGTACACTCAAGGTCGAGAATAAGTATGAGCCTAAGAAATGACATGTTAGAGTTTGTTTTAATTATTGGGAATCCACTATGTGTAAGTCACTATCCTTTAAATAAAAATTATAACAACTAAGAGCATAAGATAAGATACATGTCAGTAGGCTGACAAACAATCAAAAAAATAGGCTACACCCGTAGAAGTGTCGTGTAAGCTATATAGCCTACTTTTGAATTATACTTTTTATATTGGTGCTTCTAAATGTTTTATTTCTAATAATGTAGGTACTAAATTAAAACATAAAGCTAGTTTTATGAAAAACCATGGACTATCGAGTATGGAATAACATTATCCACAACTGTTAGTAAATTTCTTTTGGTGCGTAGGCCTTAGAATTACCGAAGTTTCCACAACAAAGTGTGTAGACTTGTATGTGTCACCTCTAAGGTCTTATGACATAATAATTTGTGTTAATTGGTTTGCTTCAATCACAACGCACTTATGGACTATTTTCGGAAGCATATACGGGCTTGAGTATCTACATCAATCAGAAGAGAGATTTAAGGAATAAAAAGAGGCATAAAGGTTAGAGAAATATTAGCTACAGGTGAAGAAGGCTAAAAATAAAGGTTGCATGATTTATGCAATAAAAATTTCAGATTTAGCTCAAGGAGGTAAATTTTTGGAAAAATATTCATTATTACGTAATTACAATTTATGTCAATTTCTGAGAAGATCTACCAGGTCTTCCATCAAAAGAGTTCAACTTTACTGTTGAAATCAAACCGGGGAAGTGTAGACCTATTTCCAAGGAGACCTTACCGTATGTCTACCCATCGAGTTGCATGAACTTAAGGCTCAATTGCATGAATTATTATCTCCATGGTCAATAAGACCGAGTGTCACCTTACCTTAGGGAGCCGGTGATCTTTCTTTAAATAGGATGGAACATTATTAATA